>JAOUZG010052544.1:1971282-2010666 GCA_026289955.1 Argiope argentata | reverse complement strand
TATATATATATATATATATAAAGAACAAAGATAAAAATAATTTTATAAGTCTAAACCGAACTATAAAATAAAAATATACATTATGAATTGCAAATTTTTACAATTTCATTAAAAAGATACACAAATGTATTTAGAGAGCGCATATGTTGGTATTCCCCAAAACACAGTGGAACATAGATGAACCAAAACAGAAGTAAAAAAATGAGAAAAAAAACTATAGTGAAAGCAAGAAAAACCTAAATTAAAACCAATAATAAAAGAGTTTGACTATAATCAATTCCCTAGAAACTATTCCAATATAGACATTTTAATTTAAAATAAGGTTGGCTCTCTTCTAAACAATCGACATTTATAACTACCCCACTATTTGATACTTAAATTTTTACAATAAATAAGCAACATGTCTTTAAAAAAAGAAAGCATTTCAATCCCTCAGGACCCGCTATTCAATAGCCCCTGCATCTAATAACTCGCTATAACCACTAAAAAATTGCACCTTCATCCAATTTCAATAGGCATTTCTTGTGCCTCCAAAAATCGAAAGAAACTACAAATAACCTTTATTGAATTAAAAATCTTCTCCCATCTTCTTTCAAATTAAAAATCTTCTTTTTCTTATTATCCTTAAGATTTTTAAACTCTTTAAAACTATAAATAATTAGACCTAAAAAATCCCGAAATCGACTTTGATTATCTCTTTCCAAAATCATAGACCCTCCCACATGATATGTTGAAACTTGTAACTGGACCGGACACCATTACCTTATAGAACATCTACTTACAGAAGTAGATTTCTTCTCTTGATCATTCCTTTTGGCGCCACCGCCCTACATGTTTTCTTCTTTGTGTTTTTAAGGAAGCTATACATATATGATGTATAGCTTCCTACCTACCGACTTCCTACTACCTACTATACATCTACCGACTACTGGTATGCTCTTGGCTTCTTATTTTTCTTTTGCCAATAATTGATTATTTATTATTGTGTATAGTTTCTCTGTTTTCTTTTTAATTTCTTCTTTCTAGAATTTTATTATTGCGAGTCATATATATATATATATATATATATATATATATATATATATATATATAATGAAAAGCAATTAAATTATTATTTGTTGAGGAGCAGATAAAAGAGTCGTGGTCGAAATCCTGGAAAAGACCGGTTGAATTTTTAACTTCGTTTTATTCCATCAAGGGAAGCTGGCATTATTTACAAGCAGACGAATAAGACGCGTCCGCTCACAACATGGCAGAAAGTTAGAAGCGTAAAGAAGGGAAGGATAACATTGGGAGAAAGGAACTTAAATACCGTAAAATTTTGATAGAGAGAATATTTTTTATAGAGCTTATAAAATCAGATTTCGATGGGGATTTCCGTGGCACACGCATAAGAGGCAAGGGAAACACAGGAATCTTTTTAAAAATATTTTATTTAGGTCAGCAATTTTCATCCTCTTTCATAGAGCATGGGAATCTCGTCTTTTAATTGATTCAGCAATTTTACTAAGTTTTTGTTGAATTATTTAACTAGAACAAGTGGAATGGATCAGTAAATAAGAGAATATTTTAGAATAATATTACTATGGGCTAAATTAAGATAGGGCTTTGGAAATTAATAGGGTTTTAATTTAAATGTAAAAATATCATTACACACACACACACACACACACTGAACTTTTATTTTCAAGTTTTCTAGCTGAGAAACAAATTTTTGGAGATCGACCGATGATCAAATGAAATAACAGCTATGATGTCATAGTTCTCCATCAGCTTTTTAAAAACGCAATTTCAAAGAAGCATACATAATAATAAGGCAACACTGGTAAAAGCAGGTAAAATATTTTTTATATATATTCTGATGAAATTTGGTTATTTCTGTCAAATTTTGAACAAAATCCATTCACAGGAAGTATGTCTATCCGGTTACTCGAATATAACTTAAAGTGATAATTACAAAACGAAAAGAGTTACACGGATAAAATTCAGTACACAAATTTCCATCTATATTGTTGACAAATGTCACATTTTGAACCAAATCCAACGAAGTTTTAACCGTCCCAAGGAATTAACAAATTATTAGAAATTTCTCTGCCATCTTGCTTATGATGTATATGGAGACATTGATCATCTTCATATTCGCTTAATAAGATGGAATTCTTTTGAATCCGTCCAATGAAGCGGTAAGAGAGTTCTTTTGGTTTTTACCGGTAGCAGTTTTACTGGTTTTCTCGCAATAAATGAACATTTGCTGAGAGGTAACCTTTGCTAGAGTAAATTTCACCTTGTTTTTATCCAAATAAACAATATTGATAGGAATGCGCCTTATTAGTCAATCAGAGCCATTCGCTAATGTAAATGCGGTGCGATCGTAGTTTAACACCCTGCTTGGCGCGCTTTTCAAAAATCGCCAACCACGAAAACCATAACCATAAGAACATAAGAAAAGGAAAACCACAAAATTGCCATCTTTGGCGAAGAAGGGGGTTAAACTACTTATCACCCGTAAATGCTTTGCATTATCAATATATGCGAATAAATTCTATTTGTGTTATAGCACGCCTATTAGTGTATTCTGGGACTAAAAATTTTTTATTTAATAAATGTCATTTGAATGACCTGTACTACAAATTTTACCTCGTTTGACTAATCTAATTAGTTCTAGAATCCTCTGAGACAAAAAAACTTATTTCTTGGTGACCCTGCAAATTAAGTTTTTATTGATAAGTATGAGCATTTGCTGATAGATTAAGAACTTTGTAATTATTAAACTCAATTTTCAAGTACGAGAATACACTAATAGGCGTATCTTGTTTTATATTTTTATCGTACGAGAAAATGCGTCGTTGTTTTATATTTTTATAAATGTGTCGAAATTTTAACAAATTATTTGTTGCTCGATTAATTTAACATGTTTATTTTTTCTATCTCATTTGATGACACTCTACTTAGTCAATGTCTTGAAGTTTTGATTGAAATGAAAATACAATACTAGAGATATTTATGTATTTCAAGCAAATTTTTTTGTTGATTTATAGCATTTTTGAGTGATTTGATTGTTATTTAACCCTTTGCACTCTATGGGCTCTCTTGGGAACCATTCAAGAAAGTGCATCATTTTGATGTCTTATTTATTCATTTTTCAATTTTGATTATTGAAAATACCTACAGAATGGTAAAAAGATGAAGAAATTCAATTTTAAACAAACACAAAAGCGCGTGCTCGCGAATTTATAGCAATAAACAATCCTTGTATATTGAATAATTATGCATCGAGTTACTTTTCCGAGTGTAAAGGGTTTAAAGTGTAAAATTACGGTAGATTGATGTACATAAGCCATACGTTTCACGCGCATAATTTATTAAGTGAATTATGAGCATCAAGCTATGGGTAAGAGATTAAAAATAACTAATATTCCTTGCAAACCAGCAGATCAAGAAAGGCGGCAAACTTTAAATATCTTAAAGCTAAGAATAATGTTTAGAAATTGTAACTAGGCAACCGTCGACTTTTGCAATGTTTCATAATCCTATATATCAGTTAGCGATATATTTATGCGCAGATAATTCATGAGATCTTGAAGTGCGTATGCTGTAGAAATCACCTACATTATGAAATATGTCTTCTAAAATATTTTGAAAAGACACCGATTCGCAAAAATAATCAGGAATAATTAGAAAATATTTTTTTCCTAGTTAATTATTTTATTAGATAAATAGCTTGATTCTGACATGCTTTCAAATTCCTTGTTATCGTCTTGATGAAGAATATAAAGAGTCATCGTTGATTCCAACCAAAGAAGATTGGGATTAAAACCTATTAAACGCCTTAAGGCAATACCACTTTCAAAACGTTTTAAAACATATTGATTTTATTTAACATATATTTGTATATGAATTTTTCAAATATCAGCTATTGCGACAAACTAAAATGCAAAAATACAGAATAGTTCAATTTTTGGAAAATTGGCTTCAATACTTCACGTATAATCATAGTTTAGTTCAAACTAATAATACTTTACAATAAAGTTTTCTAGATCTGTTGGTTTGTGAGTTAATTTACGGACAACCACAATAAAAAAAGCCCCACTGATCACCATCGAATTCTGGAAACGTGAGTAAAAACTCTAAAAATGTTCTGAAGCTGAAAGGACATTTGCTTATAAATTCAAATCACAAATATTTTAAACAAAACAAAAGTGGGAAATCAATGTATTTTAAAAATAAAGCAAAAAAAAAGATTAAAAGGAAATCTGCTATGCATATTTTAATGTATCATGCCAGAACATCATTTCTTGAATGGCCAAGCACCACGTGCTCGTACGAGTTAACTTATATTTTTATTCATTTTAATTGTTTCATTGAATGAGTCACTTTAGTATTGCAAACATTCCAAAAAACTTTGTGTCGCATTCTTTGTTAAAAAAAATATCACATTTCCTATTTATTTCATTTCATATAATCACGTGCTCAAAATGACATTTTTCTAGGTTTTATTTACTGCAGTCATTAACTTACTTTTTTTAATGAGAGATTTTGTAAATGCAATGGAAATTATTAAAAGCTGATTTTTTTTTAGCTGTTCGGTCAGTAATAAAGTTTTTATTTTTTGCCTACAGATTTTTGTTGACGCCACAAACCTCATTCCCAAAACAGCATCATGTTCTGACATGATTAAAAATAAAAATAAACAAATAAAATAAAAAATAAGAACTAATGACGAAGTTGAAGAATTCTTGGGCTACTGCCTACTTGATAATTCAGTCATGAGCTTAGGATACTAAGATAGGCCATCATTTGTTGCCATATTTACACGTGCTCAATTACTTTCTTTTATTGTGCCTTTACTTAAACTGTCTCCACTACGAAGAGAAAGTTTTATTTTTCATCAATAGATTGCGTAGTTGCGCTGCAATTTAAATCGTTTTCATTGCTTAATCGGATATTCAGTAACTTGATTTTCTTCCCTTGTTGAAACTAAAAAAGAAGGTTTCAGTTTTGTGTCTGTGTAGTTTATATGAGGCATAAAATCATGGTATTTTCTGGAAAGTTCTAAAACAGATGAACTGGAGAAATGTTCTCTTAAAAGGTATATCTTGTTATTGTTCTTGACTGATATGCGCAATGAATAAAACGGGTTATTAAGACAAGATGGCTTCGATGTCTCTCATAATTTATTACTCCAAAAGGTTTTCTTTAAGAAAATATGAACATAAAATTATGCATAAGAAATTTTATCGAAGATAAATACCTATTATTCCCGGCGAGCTAGCCCATTATAAAGAGCTGCTAGTTCATTAATAAGAACAAGTTTCCGCGAGACATTTTCTCATTTTAAGAAAAATTCTTTTTCTCCTCTTGAAAAAAAAATATTAGAAGAAGATCCCATTAAAAGATAAAAATGAAAACTAAAAAAAATAATAAATTTGGAATTTATAATGCAATTAAAATAAATTTATAATTTCATTCTTCAATTAAGCATCAAATGTCTTTTATATTACGTCTTTAAACACCAATCGCCGTTATGGAGTAAAAAGATGAACCAATGTAATAAGTTGCAATTTAATTATTCATCAGCTAAAAAACGTAGGTTTATTTTCTAATCCGACGAAATCTAAGATTTTCTGATTAATATTAATAAAGGTGAAATTGTAGAGACCGAATGCCTTTCCACCATAGACGCCGAATTAAAATAAGAAGTATATATGCAACGGTAAAGTTTATATGTAAGAAAATATTTGACTAGAAAAAAAAATCTATCTTCTAGTTTTGATTTCTATATTAGGGTTAGCTGCTTCAGAAAACTGAAAGTGTAGGTTGAATATTTATGTTTATCAGGAATAATTAAAAATAAATTTCCTGGGTAAAGGGAAATTATGGTGATCATATTTATGAAAAAAGTTATATGCTGTCATTATACTTACAATTTGAAGAAAAAAAAAGTCCTTACATCACTACTTTTTAAAATGCAAGAGTATGATTTATATAGGGTCTTTCGAAAATTTTCTTTGCGTCGCATCTTTTAGACCTAAAAATTATTTTCCACAATCACATTATTTGCCGAAAAATATTTCAATGAGTTTTGAAATCTATACTTAGTATAAAATGAAGTCTCCTGAAAGCGTCTATAAGTTGGAACCACAGAAACTCGAGAAATAGTTTACGGATATCGGAGATAATTTTACCATTTTGTAGAGCATTTATTAGGGAAAGGTTTAGTACATAAAAATCGTATCAAAATAAAAAGGGGAGTTTTATAATTGCGTTTTTTACTTATCCACGTGTGCGAGAAAACCTCAAACTGCGCATGTTCAAATAGCGAGAGTTGGGGTATGCATAAATGATACATTTCTGTACTTACGTCTGATTTTAAACAGCGATTAAAATCTCAATCGGGGTACTAATGGAGGATGTGGTTCTGATCCATGATAACTCGCTTCCACACTTCTTCAGATTCACACGCGGAACTGACCAAGTTCAAATGGGGCCCTCCGACCATCCGCCCGGTCATGTCGCCTTGCAATTTTCATGTGTTTGATCCCTTGAAGAAACACCTGAAAGGAAAACGCTTCAACTTGGACAACTTGCAAGAAGCGCGGACAAGACACATCCACTCACAGTACGCTAAAAGGGTAGACTAGCATAAAAGAGATGAACAATAATTTTCCCATCGTTTATATACAATGGAATTCCAATAGGGATTTCTTACACATGTCGACCAAGCAAGGGAATCATAGGGATCTTTTAGAATTTGTTCAGCCAAGCAATTTCTTGTCCCTTCACTCGGAGTGTGGGAATCGTTGACTGAAGCATTTTTACAGAGTCCTCTCTTGCATTAATTAAAATAAAAAAAGCTGGATGGGATTAGGAAATAAGAATTTTATTCTAGAATTAAATTATATATATTTGCTGCTCCATTATTTTATTATGAAACTACTTTTTTCATTGTGTCACAGGTGCTTAAATTCCTTATTCCGGTTTTGAGCTAGTCCCTTTTTATACAGATGGCAATAGTTTCATCTGTGAAGGTAATTTAAATTGCATTTGTATCTCATATAGAGAGGGTTTTTCACAGAATTGGATGTCAACTTTCGTGTTCTACAACCGTAGTCCTGTATTCAATTCAAATTTCTTGTTACTGTCCTCTATTCACTCGTAGATTAAGCGTGAAAAAGTAGCACGGAAGTTTGGAGAGGGGTGAGGCTGCCAGCTGAGGTGACATTCCCATCATTAGACAGTACCTTACAATTATGTGGTTCGTTCTAAAAAACGAGACGATAATATAATAAATTAAACACCACTATGAATTTTTCCCTTTCTGATGCAATTGTAAATTATTATAAATCGTATAGTTCCTTAGGAACAAAATAAAACTTTAGGGTATCTTTATCGTGGACATTGTGCAATTAAACTACTAGGTTGACATAAAGGCGATTTTGCCTTAATGCACGGTTGAAGAAGTGCCCACTTATTCAGTATTAAAAGAACGATTGCAGAAATAAGCAAATAGCTAAAGGCAGAATAGTTTTTGCAAGTATTTTTCTCTCTTCTTCCCAGGAAATAAATGACCAACGATCAATTTTTTTTCTGAGGAGGGGGGAGAAAAAAACTGATAGAATGGCGAGGTTTTTATTAGATTACTAGCCGCCTTTGGCGACCAGTTGGTTCGCCAGTATTAATGCTCGCTAAAATTTTCATATAATATTTTATGTAGCTGTGTCTCATAACAGGTTTTTCACCAAAATATATTTAAACCAAACAAATTTTGATAATCATATAATTCATTTATAGTATTATTTTCTTCAGATGTTCTATTCATTGTACTACTCATCTTTCTCTTTCTTTCCGAACAATACTTGTCCCGGAATTAATATTTTACTTAAATGGTGGAGAGAAAGGTCTGAAATTCTACGTTTTTATAGAATAAAGAGATTCTAATTTTCATAAAGGTAAACACATTAAACAAATAAGGACACAATTGGTTTTCAAGAGATGCGAAAGTTTTAGAACAGCTTGGAAAATGCCGCGCACAAAGGAAATAATGGTGACACACACACACCCTTCATTTCTTTTCTTTCTTTTTTTTTTCTCTCCTACTTTTTTTCTCCACTACTTTTCTTTTTACAAACCTTTTTTCGCTTTGTTATTTTTTTCTTCCCTGCCCAGACTTTATTTCGAGCAGGCATAGATTAAATATTCATACAGACTAATAATAAAAACAACTATTTTCTTTCTTTTTTAAACATCCCATTATCTATGAATGAAAACCAATTGACTTCGCGTATTTCTTTCTAAACAACTAATAATTTATTACTTCCTGCTATCTTACTCAGTTGGTGTGGGGGAAGGAAATGAAGATTTTTGGCAGGAAGTAAGAAAAGTGTCGTTTTAACCATTTTCCACGCAGTTTAATTTTTTCTCTCCATAAGAACCATCCCCATGTCTTAACGAAAGTATTTTTTTAAAAATTAGCCGAATCGGTCGAGCCGTTCTCCTGTTTTGCGCTTAGCAACGTATTTCGAGTTGCATTTTTATTAATATAGATAGATACACCCAAGAAAATGGATTTTTCCAAGTGGAACCAACATTTCGATGAGAAAATCGCAAAGCCTAAAGCAATTCAGTGGTCTCGTGCAAATTTCAATTGTAAATTAATTGGTTTCAGGAAAATCGCCAGTGCACGTGATTTAAAAAAAATTACTAAGGGATGAAAAAATTATGTGCAAGAATTGTTCCCAGCTTTTAAACATTCAGCATCGATTGCCCGCAAGTTTCTGGAGGTAATTAGATCACTAGTATGAATGACTTCCTATGCAAGCCCTTTCGATTAATTTTACTGCTGCAAATAATAGTACTTCTTGTGTACAGTCGGCGATCATCCCGCACATCAATGAATGAGGCAGTATTGACAGGTAAAAATAAGGGTACTGTGGGGGTAGCACTGCGACAATACCCCCCCCCCCCCTAAAGGCAGTATAGGCCGCACAGCGGAGATGGTTACACTTTTGATCATGTATAGTATACATAAGCACATATAAAATATACATATACAGTATACAGAAGCATTATATATACACAGTATACATAAGCACATATAAAATGAAATATAAAAGTAAACTTTCATTAGAAGGTACAACACTTGTAAATAATCTCCGTTGGTACAGTATCTGAATGATTATTTCCGAAATTATTTCAAACTTATTATAGATTTATGATTTCTAAAATATGAACAATTTAATTCAAGTAGAAAGGGATGAACTTATCTTTTTCAAAAGGGATTTAAAATGTTACTTGGTGAATGACTCAGAAATAGTATAAAATAATTAATCAAATATATATACAATTATTTATTTTAATTTAATTGAAATGTTATCAAACAATTTTCTATTTTTTAAAATCTTAAATCATTTTTTAAAAAAACACTAAATTGTAAAATTTTCTTTTGTTTCCTGATAAAAAACCAATTTTTTAAAATTTAATTCTAACACATGTTTCTTTAAAAAATGATTATACAGTACTTACAGTGCCAAAAAAGAAAGAAAGAAAAGAACCCCCCCTTTTTTTATATTAAAGAGCTGTTAAGAGCTTTCTTATTAAAGAGACAATCTCTTATTAAAAGAGCTGAGGATAAAATTTCTGACTTTATTATCGTATCCAGGTATGAATGGATGAATTTTCACCGTTATATATATATAACGGTGAAATATATACATTTTAATATATTTTTAAAGCAGTTCCGTGGAAGAGAAAAGACATGAATTATTAAAATTTCCGATTTATTCCATCCCGGGAGGCATTATTAATGTGCAAACGAGAAAGGATGGGGTACGTCAATTTACAGCGTGACACAAAAGGAAAAGTAATTTTCCCGCTACTTTAAACTATGCGATTCTGATAGGGATTTCTTTACACGCATCAATTTAGGTAAAATAAATCTACATATCTTTAAAAGAACGCAATAAACATTTTAATCGTTTCATTCGGAGCGTGAGAATCGCTGTTTTTTAGTTTCCTATAGAGCTTGTACCATAATAATAAAAATAAAACGATGGAATTGGATCAGTAAATAAGAGAAAATTTTCGAATTAAGTTAATATGAGCGCAATTAAGACAAAAATTAGGAAATTAATTAGGATGTAACTTAGATTTAGAGATGCCATTATATATATTTAATTTTTATTAGTCCAGTAGTGGAATAGAAGCTTTTGTGAATTTAAAACTTTGATTTATTTCATCACGGGATGCATATTATGTACAAGAAGTTATGATAAAATTAACGTCTGTTTACATCGCAATGCAAGAGGAGGAGAGATCGAAATTTGCCTCCATGGTTGATTTTACAATGCGATTTTAATAAAGATTTAATCGATACATGTAGACTTAAGAAAGGGAAAATTAGGGATTTTTATCCATTCACCCAAAGTGTGAGAATCTGCTGAATTCATTATTTTTCTAGAACGAGTGTTAAAAATAATTAAATAAAAAGTGGAACTGGATCAGAAAATATGAGATCATTTTAGAATGAAGTTAATATGGGTTGTTAAGATAAAAATTAGGGAATTAATAAGAAATTAAATTAAATTTAGAGATATCATTACATATAATTCTATAAATTCAAAAGCATAAACTCACAATTAATGCACAGTCATTTTTTTCAAATAACCATGTTAATAAAACAAAGAAAATAAAACATTTTCTAATCAACTTTATTGTAGAAATTCATAAATGCGTTCAAATGCCACAAATTTCACTTTAGGTCTTCGATAGAAAGATAAATAACATAATATAGTACACTCAAAAAATAATAAAACAATATATTTACAATTTTTTTCTACATTTAAACCAATTCAACAATTTTACACTAGTGTCCTTTGTACAGAGAAATGAACGAAGCATTTCATGACTAAGCACTATCCAGCAGTACTTGAGCCACCATCACTGATCTTCATGAAGAAAGGGATCAAATAAATAATTGCAATTAAAAGAATTATTTAAGAAAAAAAAATCAGCACATTTCTTTGAACCATAAATAAAAAATCGTTTGAGCAGATGATTTTGGAAAGGAATATTATTCTGCTGTTAAAGAAAGTAATCAAAAGTAGGTGTTTCATCACCTAGTATATTTGAGATGGAAGTTAATTTTATTATTTTGAGTAACTTATAAATGCATAAAGATCAGTGGCTGGAATGCTTGATTGGCAATGAATAGATCCTTTTCAGTTGATTAGTTTCTTCATATTAACCGCCCTGTTTGTGGTCTGTCTGGTATTCTTGGTGGGATCATTGGCTGGGAACGACTACAATAAGGGAAAAAGTAAGTATAGCGACAAACTAAAAGAGTAATAAAATCAATGCAAAATAAAAATAATATACCAATAAATAAGAATAAAAATTGAAATCCAGAAGAAAATAATGGGATGAAGAGATAAATGCAAACAAGAGGGAAATAATATGTGTTTGAGAGGAAGGAACTGATAAGCTGTAAAAATATAAAACTTCTTATAAAAATAGCTGAACTTTCCAAAAATGTTTTAAGTCAAGTTGAATAAAGAATGATACAGGATAGTTCACCATAAAATCTTAAGAAACATGCAATTACTGATTAAAATTACTACATCCGTTAAAGTAGCTAATGTTTTAAAAGCTTTGTATATTAGAGCTGATTATTCAGAAATATTCAAAAATCTGCAAGTCAGACACTGGTTCATAAAACCCCATTTTTACAACAATGTTTATTGATATTTGAAAAAACTTAATTTTATTTTTTATCATAGACAACAACAGATCTGGTTTCATGACTAAAGGAAATAAAATAAACCAATTATGTAAAATAAAAAGTTAATTTAAAGTACAAAATAAATTAGGAATTACAAATTTGTTGAGAGAAAGAATCAGAAATTCTGGTAATAAATATTTATTTTCATTTACATACTACTGTGTTCTTTTACATGCTTAATTTTTGAAAAATATTTTAAATGTCTTCCTAATTTCTGCTATCTTTAGATGTTTCAAAAATGCATTGCTTTGGACTTTCAAACTTTGTTGACATCTGTAACACAGGAAAATAACTAAAGTGATAACATTTCAACTATGATTGTTAAAAATTTATAAAGTCCATCTACATAACAGGATATTAAATAAAAATGCTAATGTAATAAATCCTAAAAATACTTAAATACACTGCTAAGTTAATTCTTTATCATTAATTAGGTTATGCTCAAATTTAATTGTAAAAATTATTCCCTGCATGTCTTATTTGCAGAACTGTATAATATTATTAAAGGGCAAGTGATAAACTTTCAACAATTTTTAATTCTCAGCAAAAATGTCTCTTACCAGGATAACAAATGCAGTTTTACATTTGTTTATTTATCTGTTCATAAAAGAAATATAATGCATGATTATGCAACTAAGAAAGTTAAGGTAATCTTGAATAGTCAGCATGATGAATCATCCATGGAGAAATGATTCATAAGTTAATGGTTAAACGTCTCTTAACATATCACAAAGAACTGATGAGAAAAAGTGATTCAAAATATTAACTTTAGTTTTAAAAATGTATGCTTAATGTAGGACTTCTAAAATAGATACCATCTATTTAACAATCAGATTACACAAATCCATATAGTTAGATTAACCACTTGACATACAAATTAATTTAACTTTCTAATTAGATAACATCCTATTTTGGTAATTTATTGTTAATTTGATTTTTTTAAATAATATATGGTGCATTTGGGACACCAAGTTGTTTCATATTGATTTTTTTCATATTTAAATACTTAATTCTGTGGCTTAATTGCAGACTTGAAAATAAAAATTCAGAAATTCGATGCTCATGTCAGACACGCCATTGTGTGCTAAGTGGTTAAGAAGTCTAGCAAATTAAATATAATTGCAATACTGATGCCTTTTTTCTCTAGAAAAGGTAAATAACCTTTGAAAAATACTTGAATTACATTAAAAAAAGAATTAATCAAACTGTTTTCAAGGTGTCAGTGTTTCATGTAAGCTATAAATATTTCAACAGTTGTATTAACATCCAGTTGAGGAGAAATATTACAAACAGGATTCAACTTATATCAATTCGTATGATATACCACCTTTCTTTTATTACAAGAAGTTTAATTTTCATTATGTTTGTAAACTGCATTGATACCTAAGACTTTAAATTAGATTATATATAGTGAAGAAGACTTCAAAGATAAAATTAATTGTAACTTTCTTCCCTTTTAGAAGTGACAGCAGTTTACAATATTTATTAGTTCTCAATTAAGCACTCTACTTTATTTCATTTTGTGCTTAGAATTTCTAAAAAAAGCTCAAGACTATTTCATCCATTTTCATTTAGAAATTTATAATTATAGATAAATTTGGTCACAAAATATTTTCAACAGACAACGCAAAAAAATCGATAAAAGTCAATAAGTTAATATCTGGTTAAAATTTGATAATTTTCATATGTTTGATATATTTTAAATACGAAATAATCTATAGCTAACAACAACAAAAAAAAATCATACACAAATTTAAAAGACAATTGAATTTTTTTAAAATACAATGTTTGTAAATTATCAATTTATTTCAGTAATAAAATAGTACTGCACATTTTTTTCTTTTATGATACTTTTAATTTATTAAATTTATTAAAAGTGCAATTACTAATAATGCATATACTAGCTTGATGTTTCAAAGCAAAACTATCTATCAAAAACAAAGCAATTCTATTATTGAATTCCGACTATAAGCAAAAATTATGAGAATCTGTAGAAACAAAATAAATTTTATATGGGTATAAAATTTGGATAACTATAATAGTTAAGAGCTACTGCAGACCAGAATAGTCATCATTCTCACATAAGAACTAGCATAAATATATTAAAAATATTTCTTAAGTAATACTTTAAGAAGAAATACTAAGAAAAAAAATCAGTGCACATTTCAATATTGCATTTTATTAGCTATTAAGAAAACTGTACAACAGCATTTCATATAACAATGTAAAGTTTAAATAGTTTACTTTAAAGGTAGTAAATTAAGATACTAATTTTTTTACAATGTTATTAAATACTAAGAAAACACTTTGAATTAATAAAAAGTTACCATTTTTAAATTTTTTTATCAAACATTTTAAAATGCTTTGCACAAAAATTCATCTAATACAGCACAGGCACTTTCTATGGATGGCAGCAGTTATAACAGAGCTCATTTTTTTAATCACAAAAATTATAAATGACGAATTTAAATCAATATATGTTCAAGAATAGTAACATCCATGAAACATTAACTTTTATTGAAATTCTATTAACATCACTACACTTTATATATTAAATTTAAAATTTTCCAAAATATCTTTGAAAATGTATATAAGATTTAATCATCTTTTTAACACACCAAATCAAAATTGGAAAGCTCATTCAAGCTGCATAAATCATTTAACTACAATTCTTATAATGGAATTTTCAGAATTTACTCCTACATTTTGAAAAAAAAAAAAAAAAAAAAAATCACCAGAATTTCTTTTTTAATAATATCTTGAATTAAAAATAGAGAATACTCTTTTCTTGATAAAATGTCCTAAAACATTTTATATTATTAAAATTCATTTATATTATGTAAACTCATTTTTGATAATTACTTGTTGAATATTAGAATGCTAGAAACTAAAATTAAAATAAATACATATATTTTTTCTAACAGCAAAGCAAATTATATATATAAAAAAAAATCTAATACAATATTTTCAATGCAGACTTAAATTTTTAATGAACAAACCTAGCTCTGTTTAAGGCAATTTAGAATAATTCGATTTTTTTTTTGAAATCGACAAACATTTTAGAAATTAATTTTTTACTTTTAATGCAAGCAAGTGACAATCATTAGTTAAATCTCATTAGTATTTCAAAGCTCAAACAAAGGACATGTTTATACTATGAATAAAAATATATAAAAACATCAGATTAAAGTACAAATAAGATGCTAACTATAAAGATAAATATTAAATCATATGAAAAAAAAGCACTGAATATATATATATACAATACTACTTTCTTAATGCATACATAATACTGTAAGGTAGTAACATATATTTTTTGATTAAAACTTCTTTATTGGCATGAAAAAATCTCACAGGCATTAATTATTGCTTCTTTGGACGTCAGAGTTTCATAAAAGTTTAATTATAAAATAACCTTTAAGTTTTTTTATGCATCAAGCTCACTTTAAGTCTCCTTTTTTAGCATTCGAGTACAAACTTACAAGTTTCTAAAAGTCAATCATTTACTTGAGCTAAATATTTTTTTCTTCAGATAAATAAGTTTTTTATAGCTCATTATAATACACACAAATGGAAATAATGAGCGAATGCCTTCTACAATATTGCACATAGAAAAATTATGTAAAAAAAAAGAAACAGAATATTTACGCAAGTTAATTTTTTCACTGACAAAATATTTTAATAACAGATCAATAAATAAGAGATTCAATACAAGATGAATACTTTTAAAATTTATATTTTTAGTATTAATACATTAAATATAATCTTTTTCATGACAAAAATACATTTTGTGCCGATTAATCCATAACACACTATTTATCATTTAATTAAACAAATTTTGGTTAATTAAATTTCAGTAGTTGGAAGATAAGGAGAAAGCAGTTTAAAGGGGGGGGGATTATGTATATATTCTACAAATCCACAGCTATACATTTAATATTGCTAATTAAAAATTAAAAAATAAACAAACTCATGTTTATCATATGTGTAAAAGAAATTTCTACTAGTATTGCATAACAAATACATATATTTAAACACACACACACACCATAAAAATATATAAACCACAAAATAAAGACAATATAAACAATTTCAAAATACTCAGAAAAGCAAACACATTTCTACATATATAACAGCATGTCAAAAACATGACACAATTAAGGTTATGATGGTTTTCATAAGCACACGAGTACAAATTTATATAAAATGAGCAACAGTTATTGAAATAACATCACATTATTTGATTAAGCAACGTAAAAAAAGATCAAAAGCGAGAATTATGATTGTAAGTAACATAAGCAAGAGCCAGAAGAACCAGACACATGCAGTAGTTAATTTAAATAACTAGGGCATTTATACAAAAGTTATGTACAGTTTCAAACAGCAGGGATGATTGTAGAATTATTAAAGAATATTATTTAAATAATGTCAGTTAAAACTGAAAATTTCGTTTAACTTACACATGAAATTGTAATTAAACTTAATTCATACACACACAGCTACCTAATTATTGTTGTATATTTTTTATGTCAGTAGTGGAAGTAGTAGAGGAATAGGGAAAGGGGTTTCACCGGTTCGACTTTTAAAGTAAAGAGCTCTTTTATACTATCACAGAAGGCCAATCATCCCTGCTGATAACTACAGAAGAATTGATATTAGTCACAAATTATTAGTTGTTTGATGAGTGCAAAGCGAACTGTTTAGAAGATGTAAAGCACACAGGGAAGACATCATGGACGAGGGGGTATAGAGGGAGCACTTCCACCACTGCCTCGGCTAGTAACATACATAAAAAGAAAACACAAACAGTAATCATATAAAATGAGTTGGGATTATCAGGTTTTTAAGTTATAAAGAACAAACTTTTATTTGCATGAAAAGCCAAAATGATGAAAGCTATCAAAGTTTCAATGAGTAATAGGTGGCCTTTCCATTCTTTTCAGATTAGAATAAAATATTTCTATTTTTCACAAGATATTTTATAGGCTTAAAATTAATATATTTTATTAACATTTTAAAACTGATTCTCAGTAACATTTTAACTCCACATAATCTGGCAGTTATTTAATCCCGAAAAGTAGAATTTAAACACTGAAATAAACAAAAACAATGCAAGCTCACAAATGAAGAATTGAATCCAGGCATGACAAGGATGAGGAAAATTGATGAAAAGTAGACAATAGGAAGTTCTATTATCATAAGATTATTTACTAAATCAGTATTTTCAAAAATTGATGCAACTTAGCAAAAAACTGGTAGTTACTTGCTGGTTGATAATCCACCCCTCCTGAAGGAAAAACTCATACATGATATAATTTCACTCGATTTTTTTTGGAAGTTAATTTATGCCCTCATATAGGAGTTCAACCAGATTCTACATTGATACTTTCTGAATAAGCTTTGATCAATGTAAGAAGGAAGACATATTTTTTTCATCATAATAAGTCACTACTTTGTGGATTTTGCTTGATAAAATAAATGAAAAGATTCAGAGTAAGAAAATATTGGTTACTGTTTCTCTTACTATGAAAAATTAATGATTCTTTCAAAGCACATTTTTATTATGATTTTAAAATTTTACCTAGAGGCATTTTAAAATTTCTTACTCGATTTTCAAAAAATCAAATTGCACAGAAATTATCATTTGTCATCAGCTTCTTTCAGGTCAATGATTCACATATTAAAATTTGAATTTGAAATACTCCAAATGTTCATCAGTTTTATTAAGAGATTTATAAGATTTCTACATTAATTACAATATCAGAAGAAAAAAAGTATCTGTGAAATAAATTTTATCGTTAATAATTAAACTTTGTAATGAATTATAAACAACTTGAGACTTACGTAGGGATTAAAGGAGGAGGAAGACCTCCAGGAGCAATTCTTGGTGGAGCTGCAGGAGGTGGTCTGTTTGGACCACTAGGCTCTGGCCTACTAGGGAGAATAGGTGCTGGCTTATTATTTGCAGGGGGAGGAGGTGGAGCACGGGAGGTGTTTCGTCTAGATGACCTGAAAAATATTTTTAAAAAGAGGGTGCAATATGATTATTGGCGGAGGAAAATAGATAAAATTATTATCATTCTAAAATTATTTACGTAGTACACAAATAAAAAATATTTTTTGCATGCTATAAAACAAATTAGTAGGCCAGTTATTATAATAACTGACCTACTTCAATTTTCAAATTCAAATTAGATATATATACTTCAAAAATCTCAGTATAAAAATTTCAAATTTATTGAAATAAAAAGCTATAAATCAATAAAAACGATTGTAGATGTAATGATCTAAATGTATTTCAGAATTTAAAATGACATTTTTTTAATGAAAATATTTATTGCTAATATGAGTAATTACAAAAATATCCCATTAGATTTCTCTCAATTTTATGCTTAATTCTTTCAGGAGCTAAGCCAGAATTCTCCAAGTAACCATAAATTATCAAATTTAAATTAGTGTCAAATAAATAAAACAATATTAATAACAGCAGCATTATTGACCATTTCTTTGCAATCATAAATTGAGGAATCTGACAATGCAATCAAAATAGAAAGCAACAATCACATGATAAATATGAAGTTTCTAGTCAGACGAAACAAACATAAACTAGATGTAAAAGCTTCTACAAGGCAGTTAAAAATATAATAAATTTAAATAATTTCTTTTATAAATATATACAATCAAATGATATAAAGGGACAGGATATAAACAATTTGCACAAAGTTTGCTCTATTTTAGATAAAACAGATACATTTTAGCATGATAATTTCGAAAATAAAACGAGTAAATGTCTGAATACATAACTCAAAACTTTAGTTAACTTCTTGATACTAATAATGAATGAGCTCTATATTTAAACTGCAAATCTCAATTACTTCATTAAATATTAAACTAGACATTAGTAAAATTTCTATGCTGTAATAAATACTGAAATTCTAAAAAGACAGCAGGATTTTGAGATAAAAAGGTTTATAAAGATTTAAATAAAGACTTTCTGTTAAATGAAATTACTTTGAGTATCTAGAATAACATACCCTGGTGAATCAGGTGGCATCCAACTATCCTTCACAGGTGGAGGCAATGGCTGATATGAAGTTTTCATAGATACATCACTTATAATGTAAAGAGCTTCTTTGCAAGCTTGATACAGCCTTAAAATTTCCTCTCTTTTACGAGATTCTTCCGCTGATTCTTCCATCAAAGTTGACTAAGAATATAAAATTTCAGTTTAATTTTTGCATTAAGAAAAACTTGTTATGTTTTCAAAAACTTTTCAATGGCAAATTCATATTATTTACCTGATCACAAGATGCATATAAGTTAGCTAAAAGATCTGTATATATGAAGTTCTTTGTCTGCAAGATACATAAAAAATATTTAATATTATTTTTAACATATACTTTTATTCTATAACTGTTTAATACAAAAATTAAAAGATAAGGAAGTACATTTTTAGATAAGGAAGTACATTAAAAGATAAGGATAATACATTTTTATCATATCTATTAAATACAAGAATTCAAAAATTATTAAAAGACATAAACATTGAAATACCTTATTTACACAATAACATTGTTCATTTTTTTGGAAAGTTGATCAATACAGAAGTGGATTTAAATTGTTAATTTTCATAACAAAGAATGACATTTGAAAAAAAAAAAACTTACATGATTTATAGTTAAATGCATAATAAACTTTGGTACAAGATCTCTAAATGTTTTTGTTATTATTTTCATGTAGGAATCCACAAGGTTTCGAATTGTTTCAACTTGGCGCTCTAACTGTGGATCCAAAGAGGTAGTGTTGTCATTTTCTTCAACTTCACCATTTGTATGCGAAGATCTTTCAGGATAAACACCTGCTCTTAAGAAAGAAGCTTTCCAACTGTCAACTTCTTCTTGACTTTCACAAGACAATTCCAACTGTTTATAATCTTTAAACACATTCCTAAGAATTAACAGAAGAATTTATCAACACAAATTTTTAAAAACTGCTTATAGATTATTAGCTGATACATTTAATCTGATTCATAACAGACAGAAATAGGCGGTTCATTCAATTTCAAAAGAAACACAAAAAAAAATTTAAAGTTATTGATACAATAAAAAAACTTTTATAGAAAAATCGAATTGTTTTTAACAGAAATATAGAAAATATGAAAAATATTTTAGCAGGAAATATCTTTTAGGCCTCAGGTTTTTATTAAGTTACAAGCTTTACATAATAAGATAACACATCGATGTAGTAAAAAAAAAAGTTAGTTCTTTGCTTAATAATATAAAAAAATTGGGATATTATTTATCACTCAGATTCCCTGATACAAATTCCTTACCTTTGATCAGGATTAAAAAGAGCAAATGTGTGTCTACGAGACATAAATCCAGCTTCAATATCTTTGATTTTCAAACCATCTAAGGGCAACATATATTTCCTGTCTTTTTCCTGAAACAGAACAAGTATTTAAAATCAAATAATTATAATAAAGAATTCAAAAATTACAGATGAAAAACAAAAGTATTTATGATTACCTCTTCATCTTTGTACCATGTGAGAAGCTCTGAGGTTAGTACAAACCAATAATCTCTAGAGCCTCCTTTCATGATGCCTAAATTATGAATACACATCCAGCCTTTTCTGATGACCTACAGATCATTTTGAATAATATAAAAAAACATTGAAAAATACATTATATGAACATATATTTTATTCAGACATTTACTTGAAAGTATTTACTTACTTGATTTCCAAGTTTTCGTTTGCCTGCATTAGCTTCAGCATTTACTTGAGCACTAAATAATCAAAATATAGACTTAGGACACAGAGTTAAATAAAAAATACTGCAATCAACTTCCAATTTTTCACATAATATGAAAAAAAAAAGGAAAGTAATAGTATAATCATGTCAAAAGCACACTAATAAAATTTCTACAAGCAAAATAATTCAATATGATGTGGAGGATCACTATAATGATATAATCTAAATTTCATTGTTCAGTTTAACTATTACAACATAAAAGGTTTATATGTAAATAAAAATCAGAATAAGATAAAAAAAATATTTTTATTCAAGTGTGAATGTCAATAACTAAATAAACTATTTTATTGACAATATGAATTATTTTAATACATTTTAAGCAGCTGCAAGTTTAAAATTCAATCATACACAAAAAATTTGATCACCTAATTCATTATCTTTTACAAATGTGCTAGTTAAGAATTATAAGTTTCATTTATTTTTATTTTATGAATAAAAAAATTAATTGAAATCAAACATAATAGGTTTTTCTAATGAAGGCAGTAAGTGTAAATAAAATACAAAAGTTAAATAAATACCTATATAACTTAGATATAATGTTTTATTGGTATGAAAATATACCAAGCATACAAAAAAATGTTCAGATTATCTGGTATATTTTATCAGTACTGTTTGCCCTCATTTATAAAATTAATAAAAGTATTAAAACTAAATAGGAATCACATTTTCTACTGGAATATTTTGTAAGCATTCTTTTCTATTTTTTTGGATTATCCTTCCATTTTTTATTTATATTTATACAATGAATATTTAATGCAAAATATGAAATTAGCCTCATAATATTCTGAATTTTAAAAAGAATATACACATGTAACATTTTAATGGCAAAATACATTTCAACATTGTAACAGCTTCAGATTGACATGCCAGGAAGAGAAAATCATAGGATATGAAAATGGAATGTTTACTAAAATGATAAAATAAATGAGCATATTTTAAAAACATAGTAGAAAGAAAGGCACAGTAATACATTAAATGGCATATGAGTTGAAAATTTTGCAGATAGCTAATTAATTGCAAACTTATAGAAAATAATTAAATGATTGCATTTTATCAAAATATTACACAGAAACTGCAAAGGGATAAAGATACACCATAGATAAAGGTTATTTCAAAAAGTTTATTTTTTGTAATTTTTATATTTTTCACATACTTTTGCAAATAAAATAACATATTGTTAATTTATAATTATGTGGTAAATTATTATGGCTTTTAAAACTAAAAATTTTTTTTGTATAGTTTGAACAAATTTTATACATATTATGAGACAAAAGTATATAGACAAACATTTCAAAGTCACATTAGGATTATGAAGAATTAAAACTGTAAAACAATAATGGAAAAAAAAACAACACAAACATGCAAAAAAAAAAAAAAAAAACTGTTAAGCACTAGCATAGCACAGAAATTTTGAATATTGGAAAGTTATAAAAAAATTGACAGTTAATAACAATCACAACAATAACAAAATTCTACAAAGAATGTGATACATACAAAATTACTAAGATTAGCAACATGATTTTATAATAAAAGAAATATTAATGTGGAACAAGTTTGTAGATCATAGCATTTTTTGTGTTTTGTGTTTTATATGCATTATATTTTTAAAGCTTTTTTTCAAACAAATATTCCTTGCAGTGATACATGCAAAAAATATTAAAATCAATTGTGATTTTGTACTAAATAAAATATTAAGATGGAATAACATATGTAGTAATTTTTTTTAATGTAGTATGTTTTTAGAGCTCTTTCCAGAACATTTTCTTTTGTAGTCATTGATATTTTATTTTATAAGTTTAGAATCAAAAGTATTTTTTTAAAAAATATTTAAAGCATTAAAAAAGTTATGACCATTTACAAAGAATCATATTAGGGGTAGAAAATGAAAATCACAGAAAAAAAAAAGGCAACAGAGATATTAAGAGTTTTAAGCACAAATACAAAATTACATATTCAAACATGAGGGAAGGGCAATTCTATAACATATGTAGACAAACTCACCCTCCAGCATAGAGCTCTAGGCTTGAAGATCACAAAGAAAACAAAAAGAAATCAAGATGAATAAAGAAATAAAAGTGGAAAGAAAAGTACAGAAAGATTAATTAAAAACAAGAAGGTAAAACTATAAAACTAAAACATAAATGAAACAAAACATAATAAATTGAAATTAAAAAAATTAAAAGAGAAAAGAATTTTAAGCAGGACACCAGTTAAAAGTTTTCATTTTTTCCTATAATATTTATTTTTAAATGTTAATTTTGATTTACATTGCTATTTTATCATAACATTAGTATTAGCCTTTAAAAATTATTTTTGTGAAACTGAATTCAAAATAATAAAGATATTCACACATAAAACATTAATAACAATAGAAATTAGGAAAAGTTACTTACTTTGTGAAACCAATGAAGTCTTCGTGGTTGGTATTCATGTAAGCTAACTCAACTTCAACTAAAAGAGATATTTGTTGTTTTGTCTTCTGTTCACAATCTCGAATGTGCGTAGTAATGATTCTTTCAATTTCCTCCCTCAAATTAGGATATCGATTCATCTGTAGAAATAGAAAGACAATAATTAGTAGCAAGAAAACTTAAGAAAGAGCTGAAAAAATTGTAATGGTTTTTTAAATGGAATATTAAGCAAACGGCAAAAAATATTAATAAAAGATCAGGAGTTTTTATTAATTTTTTTTGTATGCATCAAACAGCAGACCGGATTCTGTTGGGAAGCAGATAAATATTAACCAAAGAAAAAAACAACTGCTGCAAGGTCAACTTATGCAGCAGACATTACTGAGCTCCTTGTTGCACCAGATGCAGATAATTCAAGCTGGTACACTTTAGAATCAACTTTAATAAGTTGGAATATTTTCATGGAACAATCTATTTTATGCATGTAAGATCTCATATGACTAGGCAAAGGAATTTTGATAAATGCATTGAGTTACCAGTACACTAATAATAAGCACAAGTGCAAAGTGTACTCTTATATTTACCAAGTTTCAATTACTACACTTTTTTTCTATAGCTCCATTTAAATAAACTGACAGCTAAAGTATCCAAATTTGGCTTTCAATATGAATGTGCAATTATTTATCAATATTTTTATATAGCAACCAACTGATCATTTACATATAGAATATTCTAGAGTAGGAACTCCAAACAATCTTTATATACAAGTATTAAACAGTGAGACTAAAAATATCATACATCCAAAAACTAGAGTAATAAATAAAGTGTTATAGTTTGGAATATAAATCCTGGAACCTTTTAAGAAATTGCAAATTATAACACAAAAGTTATATTAAGCAAAAGATATATTTTTTTAACATTTTCTAAATACAGAACTGATGAATGCTCATACAACTATGATTTCTAGCGTAAACAATACAAGTATAACACAGAAGAATACAAGTAATTTTATAGGGTATGGATAGTATACACTTGTATTTTAGAAGCCAAAAATATAATATACTGCATTAAGGGAACCCTTTTATATAACTACTCTACAATTAACTTCAATTCCAAATCAAACACATCACAAATTCATTGAAATTTTCAATAGTAAAGAGAATAATAGTAAGCAATGGAATAATTTAGTTAATAAAAATGTATTATAATAATATTTTTAAACCTTAAAAACAGAGTAATACTCACTTTAGAAGCACATGCTCTCACTACATTTGCTAATTCACCAACCACTAAATCAACACATTTTAATGATGGTTCTTTTAACTTTGATATTTGCTTTTTCACAATAGCTTCAAATGCCATGTCAGGTGTGAATAAACCAACTCTATAAGAGAAATCCAAAACTACTGTATTTTAAATATCTAGATTAACCAAGAATATTTTTTAATACTAATGATCCAATACAATATTTCTTTTATTTATTTTTTAAATATACTTAATTTTCTAAAAACATCTAAACATTAGGAAAATTAATTATATGGAAGAAACTCTTATTCATATAAAAAGGATCTACACTTATGTATATAAAAGAAAGGCGAACATTATTTGCATACATACCTAATACCATGAATGTTTCGAATGGCAAATGCTATTTCACGTCTCAATTCCTTCTCATCAAATTCCATCTATAGACAGGACAAAACATAAATGAAATAGGTGGGAGGGGAACCCAAAAAATTATGAATTAAGATACAAGAACACAAACAGAATGGAAAGAAATTTTGTTATGATAACACAACCACAATATAATTAACGTACTTCCTAATTTCCTATTAAAAATATCTTTTTAATATAATTTAGCTACATTTTGATACTAAATATACTGATGTTTTAACTGACACAATGAAACAACTATTTCAAAGAGGTTGTTAGACTAGTCACAGAAAGTCAAGTGCTTATTTATATCAATAATTTGAATAATTAATAACAAAATACTAGAAATAAATGTCAAAATGGTAATAGAAACCTTCACAATCTCGAATGGAAATCTTTCATGGAAGAGGCGATTAATTTTTGCTCCTCCGGTGAGCTGATGTGTATCTATAGAAGCAGATCCAGAGCCTTCAATATTCCTTTCAAAATCAGTCTGCATTTGCTGAATCATCCTGGAAAATATTAAAATTATAACAATGAAGAAAAATTGAAAATTTTATGTGGACATTAATTTATTTTAAAACTTTTAAACATACATAATTTTTAGTGGAATACAAGAAGTTTAAAGAACTCTGTTAAAAAAATAGCTGGGAAATTTCAAATAACTTAATAATAATTAAAAAAAAATGCGATAATTTAAAATCTTATATTTGTTGTGCAGATAATTATAATCAGAAAAATTTAAGAAAATAAATTTAGAATTTTTATAAATTATAAGTAATAAATACAGAGAATATAATAGGTATTATACAAGCCGAATTTATAGGCTAGTGCCAGGATATTTAATCATTTCTAATTGCAGACTTTATTTCTATCAGGAGAATTCTACTATGAAGTTGGAAAACAAATATGAAAATTTATGAAATCAAACTGAATCAACTTATTTAAACAAACAAACTTAATGAATTACAATAATACCCTAGCCTTATTTCTTTTTTATTAAAATGAAATTGAGCAAAATTTTATGCAGCCAACATCAAGTATTTAAAATTTAAACCTGAGATAATTCACAAATTAAATAAAACCAAAATAACATAAATTCTAATCTAACATTTTTATGGCATAAATAAATTTAGAAAGGTAGGGATTTTATCTAATTTGCAATACAGAGGAATAAGTTATTTCACATTTATATCAGAACAAGAAAAACCAGAAATATTTATCCACCCATCTGCTAAAATGTATTATTTAATGATTTTATATTACTGAAATTTTTAGCTTTTAAATAAAACTTTAGGACAATAATAAAGTAAATTTTTACCACAATACAATAGCTAATTATAAAATATAAGAAATAAATGACTTCAAGAATAATAAAAATGCTTCAGTAGAATTAACAAAATTATTTCTGACATCTTTAAATAAAATCAATAAGATATACAAAATTAAAAATTATATAATCTGAAGTCACTTACATCAACATGGCTTTTGTTTTAATAGAAGGGTCATCAGCAGAAAAATGTTTATATTCTTCAACTTCCTTTTCTAAAGCATTTTTTTGCTTCTCAAGTTTTTCTCTTAAAGAAGGTAAAGTATCACGAATGTGATTTGTTAATTGTTGATTCAAAACCCTTTGTAAGTATGGAGTGCCCATTCGATCAGCCATATGCCTACAAAAAAGTAATGCCTTAAATTATAGTGACAAGAAAATTTCACATCAAAAATAATATTTTAATCGTAATATTTATATATTTTTTAAATAAGGTGGGAGGAACATCACATAATAATTGAAGATCCATATATTGTATACACTGTAGAAACCTTAAAACATTTTTTAAATTCCCATTATTATTTTTAAAAAATTATTTCAATATCTAAATATTAATGCTCAAAATTGAAAAATATCTAAAACAACAATTTTGTGCCCCCCATGTTTGAGTATTTTTTATGAATCCAACATGGTAAAAGAACAAAAATTTTTGATTCTAAATCCTTCAAAATAAATAAATAAATAAATCATTTTTTAACAGAAACCCTTAAATGTAATTTTAAAGGTTGTATAGATTATCAGATTAACTATTCACTTCTGCTTATCAAGGCAAAAATTATTATTAAATGATAATGGTGTTAATATATAGAAATTTAGAATAGTATTTGCAAGTAATATTTTATTCAATATTAATTACCATAAGGAAATATTTTTAGAACATATGATTGATATTTGAATATATTGATTGATATGCAAGTTACAAAAGTATTCATAAATTAAAAATTGTATCTATATAATAGTTTAAAACATTATATTTAGTTTTTTATAAATTCACTTTACATTTAAACATATTTATTCCTAATCTTTATTTGAAAAGCCTTTTAATACTTTCCTTGTTTCTCATTGAAAGAATAATACTTGAAACAGTCTTGAATGAATCTAGTTACAAGAAAACAATTAAAAAACCAGAAAGGAAATACAAAACTAAATAAATTAACAAAAACAAAACCAACCTGTATGCTGGATGACTTAAAAAGAAACGCCTCTCCGCAGCAATTGCAGCTTTGATATCTTTTTTACCCTCTATATCTTTCTGGCTACGATTAACAACACCAATATAACCTACACAAAAGTATTACACCTGTTAAAATCTTCCTGCAGAAATTAAATTTATAAGAATAAATCTAAATAAACAATTATAATAAAATCCAATTTTTACCCCTTCTTAATGGCAATAGTTTATTCTCTAATATTTCACGAGCATCTGTGCCTTCATCCATCAGATCTAATTTTGTAATGACTCCAATAGTTCGAAGGCCTAAAAAGAAAAGGATGAAAAGATAATATTAAAAAAAAAAATGATAAAGCAATATAATAAACAATTAAAAAAATTATTAGCCCAAATTAAGTGAATATTCTTAACATTTTAGTTTCAAATTAAGTGAGATGAAGAATTATAAAACATATATCTAATATGCCATTTCTTGAAATTAATAAGTCTGTCAGTCCTTTTCCAACAACCTATGTCATTTACACTAATATTATACTATTGGGATTACAAATAATATTAACAAAAATTAGAGCTTAGAAACAGATTTCCATAAATGTTCTAATAAAAAAAAAGAATTTTTATACATATTTTTATTTTTTAAGTATTTTGTTAATATGAATATGAATACTTTTCTCTGAAATTATGTAAGTAGCCAAAAGGTATTTAAATCAATTAAATTCAATAATTCAATTCTGAAAACAAACTAATGTATTTGTCTTCAGAGTACATAAGTGTAAAATTAATATATGATGAAATAAGAAAAAAAAATTATAAAAAAATCTTTTATATATATATTTGAAACAAGATACACAAAAGTGCAAAAAAATATCATTGAAAGCATGCATATGCAAGCAATCACTGATAATATACTCAACTCTCCAAATATGTTATATGGTCCAGCAACATTATGTTTCATTTTATGAAACCATTCCCAGAACAGATTCTGCACCCACAAATTTTTAGAATTTCTCTCTAACAATATCAACATGTTTGACTATTTTCTTAAGCATTATTAAAAGCTTGTTCCATAATATAAACCCATATGTAATTAATATAAATAGGCATGAATAGGTATATTTATTTTGCCCCCAAATCTAAATTTACTACAGATTTTATTTTATTTTTTAATGGTTTGCAAAGAAGGATAAACAAAATCCTGTTCCCCCTTAAAATTTCTGTTTTGAAAGACCTCAAGGGTTTTAATTTGTAATGTTAATATACAGATTTTTGTAGTTAATAGACAGATATTTTTATGCTAGTTATGAGAAAAGATGATAAATATCCTGGATAATACAGCCTTAACTTATTATCATTTTTCATAACATAACAGCTAATATAATTTCTTATATTCATGATTATTTCCTTTTTAAAGATTGTCTAGAAAGCAAATTATAATACAAACCAACATTTTTGCATTAACTTGAATTCTGAAAAATTGTATCAAATTGTGAACATTTATAAGTTGTCCCTTAAAATAAACAAAATATTAACATGCTAAACTTGGATAATAATTATATCAATATACTGAAAACCATATAAGCAATTGGTTAAAACTTTTTCTTAATCCATATAATAACAAACTGTTAATCCTACATCCCTACAAATAAACACTATGTTAGTGTTAAATATCAGTATAACAGAGATCAAATATCATGCTGCAATGCTTTTCCACACATCATGCACCATATACATATTTCTGACCTGCTGGGTCAACTTCTCTTGCTAATTTTAGGGCATCAGATGTTGCTATATCAGCATTAGCAGGATGAACTGCTAAAATAAGGCAGCTTGGAACAGTTATATAATCAAGAATCATATCTCGAACTCTTTTTTCAATATCCAAAGGCTGGTCCCCAACAGGAACTTTTGTCAGTCCAGGCAAATCAACCACTGTTAAGCTCAAAACTGCAAATATAAATGAGGAGAGAATATTTAAATAACCATGATTACCTTCAGGATCTACTTCTTTTGCAAGTTTAAGGGCATCAGATGTTGCAATATCCTGGTTTGCTGCAGTTACTGCCAAAATTAAACAACTATCTTTTCTAATATATGTTAGCAACATATCCCGAATTTGATGTTCAATATCAGGTGGCTGATCCCCAACAGGTATCCGAGTCATTCCAGGAAGATCAATTAATGTCAAATTCAATACTAAACAATTGCAAAAGAATATTAAATGGATTAAAATATAAAGTACTATGGATACATTTATTTTCAACAATACCTTACATCATTTTCTAGAAATGTAGGAATTTTTTTTAAAAGTCAGGTACAGAAATAAGCAAATTTCACCAAAAGATATAAGCTATAAATATCTTTATTTTTAATTCATAAAATTAAATTTATACATGCTAATTGGTTAAAATGATTTTAAAAAATTCATTGAATTTCCAAACAAAAAAGTTATCACTTTTCACATTAATTAACATTAATGACTTTTAAAGACAAAAATATCTAACATTTGGTCACCAAATGAAGAACATAATTTTTTTCTTTCAACATAATTAGCATTATTTAATTAACTATAATTAAAAAACAATCAAAGTGTATGCATTTATAAATTAAATTTTTGTTTTAATAATGGTAATTGCAAAACTAAATCATTAGTATTTTCAAAAATATTTTCTATATTTAATTCAAAATTTCACCCATATAAATCAAATAAAGAGTTCAGAGTAAAATAAATGTGATAAAACAAAATTATTTCATTTTTTTCCAGTTATACAATAGGTTATAAATATTAATTATAAAAAATGCAAAGTTAATTTAGTAATTTAACATGAAATTAGTATTATAAAAATCAATCTCGAAGGTATAGAATCAAAGATTTCATATTCATTTGTTAGGATATTAATTTGAATAATATCAATATTTAATAGCTTTGATTAAAACATTTTTTTAATCAAATAATGTTTAGGAAAATAAATATGCAATAATATCAAAACCATGTATATTACCATGTGGGGAATATACTCTCAAATTGATGGGATGTGGAGAAATTCCTTTATTGCTACCAGTAGTTCTATCTGTTTCATCTTCAATTTCCTTTCTGATTGCATCAAAATCTGTAAACGACTTGCCTTTGACATGTAAAAATTCTCCATACTCTGGAGGGAAAAAATTAGAAAAGATTATCAGTTGAAATTATTGTGATGAAATCTATATTACAGAAGCCTTTATGAGTTGGTTATGCCGTTTAGCCTAGTCTTTATAATTATTTTTAACCACATCAATATACTTTTGATAATTCAAAGTAGACAGATGGGGGGGATATGCTATTTCAAACAAAAATAAAACATTAAAAAAAAAACACAATAGAAAAATTTATCAACATAGTAAGGTAGGTTATATAACACAATTACACATATATTTTAATGTAAGTACAAAAGAATGAAATAAATAAGAAAACAAACAGCTAAATGTCTAAAAATAGACTTTGCAGTGAATGCCTAAAAATAAAAAGACAAAGGACGTCAGATGACTAAATTATAAAGATTAAAAATCATATAGTCAATATTTCAAGCTCATAATTTGAAAATATAAACAATCTTGCACATTTGCATTCGTTACTGCATTATTAAAATTTAGAATTACACAGTTTGCAAAATTAACTTATTGACACGTTTTTTTTAAAAAAAAATACTTCTGATATACACTTAATCAATAAAGTGCATACAGGAAGGTAAGAGCATAATAATAAACTCATATTCAATAATTAGCAAAATGAGAAAGTAAATAGAAATTTTCTTTTGAAATGTAAGCAATAAGAACTTCAAAATTAAATATATATTACAGATATAAAATAAAAGACAAAGAATGCCATTTTTAATTCTTTTAGTATTTATAAAGAATATCTCCAATTCTTGTTAATTTATTAATATTTCTACACTAAATACATCTTTATGAAGAATCAATAATTTCCAAATTGAAAATTCACATGACCATTTAATCTTGCATCAAAGCAATTTTAGGCAACAGAATAAAGTCTGCTCACAATTTCAAAGATAACTAAAGCAGAGCAATTTAAAGTATTGACTAAAGCAGAGCAATTTAAAAACCATAATTGAAACTAAACAAGGATTGAATTGAATCAACGAATTTGTAATGTGGCTGCAAACTAATGGATACTTCATTTTTTGTGTGCACTTTTTTGGTTGTGGATAAAATTTCTCACTCTTTACATATAGGATAATACCCATTGTTGCTATAAATCCCTACCTCTTACTTTCAAGTTTCAATAGCATAATTTTCACATTTCAAATTGATTGATTAACACTTAATAACATACATATATGGATGTTAGATATGAAAACTTATTTATATGGAAATAAAATATGAAAGAATAAAACAGACTTTTCTCTGAAAATTCCATTTTATTGACTCTTCTGCTTCCCCACAATAAAAGCATCATTTTTAGCATTTAATTTTGAAAAGTTACACCTTAAAAAATCAAATAATGTGTAAAAATATTTTTCTACTAACCATGAGGAGAATTGATCAGTTGTAAAATCAAAGGCCTTCTTGTGACAATACCTGATCCACGTGGCAGAAAATCTCTAAAATAGGATAGAAAAGTATCTTAATTTAAGATTATTTAAAGGTTTGATTGACTTGCTTATCATAAGTTTATTGAACAAACATACATTTAAAATTAAAAAATAAGATGAAATAGAATAAACAGATTCAATGACTCAATATAAGGCTTATTATAATTATATTTTCAATATTCATAGCAGAATATTCATCAATTTAAATCTTTTTGAAAATTAATAAATATTGCATACGAATGACTGATGGAAACCAGAAAAAATACCTAACTTTAAAACGTTACAAACAAAGGGTTCTTCCAGGTCAAATAAACAAATTTTACAGAGAAATGTCAATTCATTGTTCAAATGTAGCTACACAAAGTTTCATTTATTTTTTAAAACAACGAATAAAATTATTTTCAGACACTTTTACAATATAAAATTGGGAGATGGAACTTTTATAAAATAGAATTGACTGACGAACATGTAGAGATGTTATTTTATTGTACTTTTTCGTTAGCTGGGCGCAAGCGAAAAATTGTCAAACAATGTAGAATTCTGTCAAATTTCTTTGGTGAATTTTTGCTGGCTATTTTATAAAGGTGGACGTGAAAATCTTTAAAGAATTATTGGCAAAAACATATGATTGAAGGTTTTGATTGGTGTTAGGAATTTCATTATAGCATTTGGAAACATTAATATATATACTGCATTAAACTAAATTATTTTCAAAATTAGGAGGAAAATTCTATGGTATCTGATATCATTAAAATGAAAATTTTTCAATGATATTTGGTAATATTTTATTAATAAAAAGGCAATTTCTTAGATATATTTTTGGAAGGTATGAATGTTAATTTTCATAGTTGAACCATAACTATTTCCCATTTGGTGATAATTGTCTATTTTTTATCTCAATAAAACTTCCTGTTTGAAATTTATTTCTTTTATACATTTGTTCTTAAGTCTAAAGATACTTTTTGGTAATACAACATCAATTTCCAGAAAAATCTCTAATAATATTTTATAGCTCCATTAAATAGCTGTGCAAAGTGCAAAATTCAATACAACGGTAAAAATAAGAAAAACAATTGTATGATGACTTGTATGCATTTAATTACTGATATTTGACAACAGTTAATAACAGCTATTTCTGAGCCAAATACAATAGCATTTTATGCAGTTGGATTTTTAAAATACTAGAACAAAAATTATAGGTTATTTATGCAAATAATATCAAATTTTTCATCATTTTTTTTCCATCTATAAGCTTTTTAAGTTAATAAAGGCAACAGACTGAAAATAAAAAAAGTTCAATGATAAATTAATTTCATTCTTGACAAAATCATCTATAGTAGCTTTACAGAAATGTAATATTAAGCAATAGTTGATATTACTTTGCTACTATAATTAATCATCATTTCAATCTTAGTAGAAATACTTTACTACCACCAAGGATACAACATGTCCCATCATCGGTGGGAGGAGCCAGATAATCACATTTTTGTGTACCCTCCAGGGTGGTGAGAATTAAACATTATGCTGAAAGCTACTCATCCTCAATTATAAGATGGCCCCTTGGGGATATGTAACAAATGCAAACTGAAAATTCTTAGAAAGGGAAATAAAGCATAAAACCAATTACCCAGTAAACTAGAGTTGATTTGTTTACTTTATTAATATTTGCAATATCAATATATTATTTACTATATAATGATATCATGAATATCACCCACAGCATATGATAAATAAAATATATAAAAAAACTGTCCTTAAAAGTATTTTTTAAATGATTATCCGTTATCTAATATATAATATTTTAAATAAATGATAATCTATTTTCCTTGGATATTTTCATACATCATAAAACATATTCAAAACAAACTAAAAAATATTTCTAATTATGAACAATAAAAATGCAGTTCATAAATTGTTAATATCAATATTTCCCCTAAAGACAGTGTAATAAAAGGTTTAAGTAATTAATACACAACGACACTTCATTTAACTGTGGAAATAATTAAAAGGATAGGTAAAGAACAGATGATATTATTAGATAACAATTTATAATATAAATTTACTAAATTTCATTACAATCAAAGGCAGTTTTATGGTATTAGGATTTTAATATATTAAAATTTGTCATATACATGGGGAAAATGGTATAAATTTGTGTCGTTTAATTTGACACGAACAAGGTTGATTAATTAATCTCAAGAATTATGGAAAAATATTTAATAATGCATTTGGATACTTATCCATTAGCCAGGCAGCAGTGAATAATCAACAATATTTCTTAGTGATTTTAAAGCAAAAAATTGCTACATTTCTTTGGCGATTTTTCACTGCTGCCCAACTAATGGAAAAGTGTCTTCATTTGAATTTTGCAATATTAAATTCAAACACATTTAATATTTAGGGTTTATTTCCACAGGTTTTAGAGCTTTTTCTTAAGTTACATTATGGAGATTGATTTATATATTAATTCCTTTATCTCCCAAAAATCAAAGGTATATTTCTGTTAGATGAAAGGAATAAAATGCTAATAATCTACCAATTAAAGCACTTTTTATCTAGACAGTTTATGTTACATAAGTTTAAGAAATATTTAATTATCATTTTTTTGTGAAAATGCATTTTTCTGTTTACAAAATAATTTATTGTCATTAATTTATTGCCTTGTACAGATGATTTATAAAGATATGTCGAGCAACGACGTTGTTAGAACTTTCTATAAATGTAATCATTAATAATTTAAATTTTTGTTGTACAAAAATTTGCCTACTTGCTCATCTTTTAAACAAACAACAAAAAGAAACGGCACAAAAAATAAAACCAGCATGTATATAGCAAATCATATATGACAGAAAAGCATGGAAAAAAATATTGCCAGACTACTAAACCCAAGATAAGACTATTGTCTCAGAATCAGGTTTATAGGGACTTAATTAAAATAAACTTATTTATCTACTTGGCAATAATTTCTGCTTTCATAGTGACGAATCCAAAAGTCTTAAAGTTATTATTATTATTTTGGTTCTTTTAGTTTTGAAATTAGGATAAAAAAACAAACTCTTGCTCTATACAAGGATCCACTTATATTAAAAAACAGAGTATTTCATTTCTAATTATACTATTGTTCTATTCATTTTTGACAATTTAATAAATTAAAAATATTTTTTTAAAAATGGAATTAAAGGTATTTAAAATGACATCAAAATTATGTCATAACCAATATGATTTATTTTAGAGAAAAAATTAGAATTGCAATAAGTTGCAAAATGAATAATAAAGGGGTGATAAAATTCATTTATTTTTGATCACCAATTTTCAGGGAAATTGTTTTAAATATTTTTTATTAAATAAATACATTAATTAAATTAACATGGTTGTCAAAAAGGAATTTTCAAAATGAAATTATACAACTAGATTTTCTACTTTTAATTATAATTTCTAACTGTAAATAAATAATCATTTTTGCCTGAAATTTCAATAAAATCTTTTAAATTTCTTTTACAAAAGCTGAATGAATTTCCCTCAAGAATACACCTTTCCAAAGAATGAGAATAACTGTTTGCATCTAATAAGAAAATATTCTATCCAAGTTTATATTTATTTCCTGTTATTGAAAGAAAATTGAATCTCAAAAAGTTTCTGCTTTATTTGATTTGATGACCCTCATAAATAAAAGAAACTACTGACAATTTCATAATAGATAGGCACTGCAAAAACAAGTTGGTATTTCAATTCTAAATATGCAGAGTAAATTAATGCAAATACCTTTACACCCTAATGAAAAATAATCTGTTCAAACTAATATTTATTTCTAACTACATAAAAAGAAATTAAGAATAATGATTAAAAAAAAAAGTTCAAAAAGTTTCACAACAAACATACTTTTATTTTATCTTATTAGTTTACTCCATTATATATATATATATATATATATATATATATATATATATATATATATATAAAGAATAATGTATTGTAGATAATAATATAATCAATAGGAATATATTAGTAACAATAATTGAAAAGAATACTAAAATATTTTAAAACTCATTTAATCATAGTAGTAAAGTTTGAATCAAAAAACACTTCTTACATAATATTTTTGGTTTTTAAGGAATTAAAAAAAAGCGTTTTTATTAATACAAAACAATAATGATTGAGCTCCTAAACTAATTTTTGTCATGGACTGTGTTTTTAGTAATATTTCACAATTGAAAATAAATTTCAAACATATTATATCTATAAAACTATATGAATACAAAATTTTTAGCCAATTAAAAATTACAAAGTACTAAGTAATAAATAGCGTATTCAACTAATTACTCCCTCAAAATGGAGGAATAGAAGAAAATATAGATTGTCATGATAGGAAGTATCTATTATTTTAGCATGTCAAAAGTTTTTTTAAAAAGTTTATTCAAGTGTAAATACATATTACGTCAACTCTCTTTAACACGTTATGCTTTAATGATTTGCTTCACAATCTATCAAGTTCAAAATTTGAGAAAGTCTCTTATTTAAAGAGTTTTAGATTACTTAAAACTTACATAGCGAAATGTTAATTCAAATTTTATGCAAAAAGAAATATTTTCTGAATGACTCACCTGCCAACAAAATTTTCCAAAACACTACTCTTCCCAGCGCTTTGTCCTCCAACGACAGCTATTTGAGGTAAATCAATAGATAAATTCACACCCAATTTAGTAAAAGCATCATGCAATTTATTCACAATAGGTATCAAACTATCCATTCCCTCATTTCCAGACATGTTTATAATCTCTTTAAAAAAAATATTTGAAAAAGTTCAGTACACCAATTAAAGTCAAAGAACCATATTGACATATATGGTTATAGTAGTAGTTTTTACTAATAAGTCAAGGTTTCGAAATAATAAACGGAATGCTCTCTATGTTCCATAATTTTCACTGCATCTTTAAAAAAATATCAAAAAATTGAAAATTTGCCAAATTAGTTTTTAATATTTAAGATAAAATATTTAGCAACATAATTACAATTTTATGAACTTAAAAAAATATCTACACCTTGCGCATACAATTTTCAATCACTTTATTTACATTCAACTCAACACATTATTTACAAAATGTTTTGTTATTGTCGGGTGTTGCGGCGTGTTCTTGCACCGTGTAATAGGTAATTAAATTTAAATATTTAATTATAATTATATGCATTTGTTTAGTTTATTGATATGCTACATTTGTTTTCAGAGTTGGAATTCCTTGCCTCCAATTTATACCTTCGAATCATGGTTATACAGTCTCATTTTCTACCAAAGCAGATGAAATCATTCAAGAAAAGAAGTTATCATTACATATGATTCAGGAAATTAATAATTTAGAATTTTCATGGAGAAAACAGAGAAACGGGAAACATTTCAAAAGCATTATTTATAAATATTTTTCGAAAGTAGGAGGATCGACTTCAGACTCTGTCGACTTATTACGTGCTGCCTGTGACAAAACAAGATGCCATCATGAGTTGATATACTCATTGCTGATTACTTTAAATGATGCTATTATAAAGAGTGGTGTAGAATTCAATCCGTCATTAGAAGAGAAAATTGAAGCATTGAAATCTGTTCTGATTTATAGTAATTATGATCTTATACAAGAAGTGTGTAAAATATTTAAAATAAACGAAACAAATCATAAATTCAAAGAATTAGTAGACGATCTTCTAATGGAACAAAAGTTAGTTGAAGTGAGCATGTTTTTTTCTTCTTTTAATCTAAATATATAACATTTCTGAATTTGTAATTTTTTTTTATGAATGTAAATAGAAATTCAAAATTCTGAATTCAGTTTAAAAAATTTTTAAAAATACTAAATAAACATACTTTATTAGATAAAATACTTTATTTATATTTATGTGCTTGTATTGCAATAATATAATTAATATTAGTCATGTTATAACAATAATTGAACTTTCTTTTTTATTTTGTGTAAAAAGAACTTTTGTGCTTGCATACCATTTCTTGTATAATATTTTTGTCAGTAGGGATTGTCAAAATATCAGCTCTATTTGAAAAAAAAATAATGAATACTTAAATTGTTTTTATTTGTTTGTAATTTGAAGATAAATTGAAGGCATAAAATTTTAGATGGATTTTTAATTTTTTAAATTTGCATATTTAAATTATATGAAAGCTAATAATGTTTTTTTTTTTAATTTTTTATTTTTAGAATGGTTGCTAAAATTATTTATGTTGGTGATATAAAAAAATTTTTTTAGTCTAAGAGGTTGAATTTTTTAAATTTCTTTTGAAAAAATAGCAAATTATTGAGTATTAAGTAGAATATAGAATTTTACCTTTTGTGTAAAAAAAAATGAATCTGAGTTCAAATTGATATGCAAAATAGAAGTCATATAAATTTGCTGTTTGCATTTATTGAAAATTTATTATTATTATTATTTTGATAAAAAGAAGTATCCATAAGCTGCTATTATGTTATATGTTTACTTTTTAAAAATTTGATTACAAAGAGCTTTCAGATTGTTAGTATCTACATTTTGACAGTGTTGAAAACTTCAATTTAATGCCAAATAAGTGCACAAGATTAAACATGTAACATCTATTTTAAAAACTCCATTTACAGAATTAAGGAGAAAAAAGGGTTATTTTGTTTATTCAATGATTTTATTAAGTAATATTCATATTATTTAGTTATAACTATTTGTAACCACTGTATGAGTGTGAGACATAAATATATGATACATAAAGTTAATGTTTTGAAAGTTTAAATAGTGCATGTTGTTACTTAGTCTTCCAGGAAAAAATGAAATTATTTAGGAAAATAGCAATATTTAGGTTTCTGTTACTGTAAATATTGTAGGTAATCAATCAAGGCTCATAATCTGATAATCATTTAATCTATTCTTCCTCTTTTATTTTTTTCTCATCTTTTTTTAATTAATTTGTTTTAAATTTCATATAAAGAAAATGTTTTTATATGATATTATTTTATTTTCTTAATCATGAAATGAATAATTTAGTTAAAGAATTAATGCTTAAAAAGGGGATAATAAAATTTTTCTTTTAATTTAAACTTGATTAATCATTTATTTTCCCACAATGCAGATAATTTAAAATTCACTGTAATAATTTTTTATTAGTTAAAAGAGATGAAAGTAATTTCATAAATACATATTTTACAGTTTTTTAAATATTTATAATCATTTTTGTTTCTGAATTCTTTGTTTGCATCTCTTTCAATATCTTTCCTTGTAATATTATTTTTAAATTATGAAATTAATTAAATATAAAAGTATGTTTTAATTCTTTTTCTCATGTTAATTTTATTTAATTCAGTTAACTGTGCAGTAAAGTGTTATTTAAAAGCTAATTTGTTTTTAAGTTTAATTTTAATTAATATAATGAACTGTTTTTATTATTATTACTAATTACCTGCTTCTTATTATACTATATATTAAATTTAATTAGTTAATTGTGCAACTAGTAGACTTGCAGGCTTTTTTACTAGTGGAATCAATATGAGATGGAATCATTTCACCATGTAATACATTCTTAGTATTGAATTAAGGCAGACTTCTGTCATTGTAAATAATTGGAATGTTCTTATATATATATATATATATATATATATATATATATATATATATATAT
>JAOUZG010052544.1:1924080-1942149 GCA_026289955.1 Argiope argentata | reverse complement strand
ACGGAAATACAATTAAAAAGAATTATGATGCAATTGAATGCAATCTTTCTAAGCAATGTATTAATGAAAAGTATAATAGTAAAATATACTAAAAAGTATTTTTAAACATTTATTTAAAATACAGAAAATTTTATATGTAAATTAAAGTATTACAAATAACTTTTTTTTTATATTTTAAAGTTATGTGTAAAAATGATTTTTTTTTGTATATTATGGTTTCTTTCAAAGTTATTGAAGAGAAAATAATGTCATTTTTTCACTTTAACTAAAAATCTGGTAAGACTGTTTCATAATGAGCATTTACTAAGCAATTAGTAATAAATGCAAAATATGACAGATCTGAGACTAATAGTTTGCTCTATAGAGCATTTTGATTTATTATTTCATCATCTTTATCACATTTTGCATTTTGATAGGCCATAAGCATGATTTTGTTAAAAGTTGTGTTATGTATTCATAAAAAATATAGAGATATGATTTTATAAGCTTAGGAACTATTTCAACCCATTAAATTACCAAATAAAGAAAATGCTGTATAAAAATATACTATAAATAATCAAATATCTGGTTTCTAATGGATTTTTGACTTAAAAAATATTTAGAAAGTGTTTTTAAAAATAAATCTGGTAACATAAATTTGATTGTGAAAATTTTGATGATGAATGAAAAATTACATGCAGATTAATGCTCAAAATGCATTTTTTAGAATATATTTTGATATACATAATTGTCTTTGCATATTTATGCTTTATTTGTCTGCAATTAAGAAACAAAATATAAGTAGTTTCCAATTTGATATTGCCTTTAAGTTTTTTATTGTATTTGATTATATAGAACATCATTACTAATTAAATTGTGGATAATAGATGAATTTTCTTAAAATTTCTTATGTTCAATTTTGCAGATCTCTAAAGATGAAGATAGAATACTTATATGTTCTGAAACTCTCTTTCGGCGGGTAATTGCTTTTTTTTAAATTTGCTTATTTACAGCTGCATTGATGAGGTAGTAAGTTATTTTGATACTTGAATGATTGCTAACATAATAATTTTTAACATCTTTTTCTAGATTGAGCATTTACGTCCAAATGCATTTTGCTTCAAACCATTTAATAAATATGGAGAACCCGAACCTATTTCTTCCATCCTGTATAAATTTAATGTTCAGTTAAGTGCAAAAAGAATTTTATCCCGGTGTGAAGTAAGTTCTTTTATTATTATATTTCATTATTTGGAATTAAAATTATTCTAATGAAAGAATTTTTCTATTAAAATGCTACTAAATGTACTTCAATTCAAAATTTCATAATGAAGGAAGAAGGGAAAAATTAAATGTTCGAATAAAGTGCATCAGAATCATATATATATAATGACAAACCTACTTACATTTAAAAATAATTTAAAAGTATTACTTAATTAACTTTTGCAAATTAGTAAAAAAGTAAAGCATTCAATTCATTATTGTCATCAGTGTGGTAATTTAAACTTGTTTTATTATGTCCTTATTATAATTTTTCAATGAAGACATTTTTTTGCCCTGTTCCAATATTTATATTAATAATTCTGTTTATTTTTATTCTGTAATATATACAAAACTCTTCTGTTAAATTTAATGAATTTTTTTCTTTAAATTATCTTACATATAAGAATTTATGGGTTGAAATAGAAAATAATTGGTTCATAGTGGAAGGCCTATCTTTGTATAAATATTTTCTGTAATTCATGAAACAACATTGTTTTTCCCAAACCATATGTTTTAATTATATCTTAGATACAATTTGACTTAATGCAAAGAATTTCCTTTCAATATCAAATTGCACTTGTTTTACTTTTTTCTTTTTGGAAATTTAGCTTCAATTTTGACTCTGCTTTTTTACATGTCTTTTTAATTGCATTACTATATATCTTAAACTCAATGGATTATCCCTTCTGCATCCAGCTGATTATTTACTCTTATAAATTATAATTTAAATCCAGCTGAATTTTAATAGTGTGCAATATTGTTTTCATAAATAATTGAAATAATATAATTTATAATTAATTTTTAGGCATGTAACAGTGAAGAGAGTATTAAATTGTCATCAGAAGATATAAACTTTCTGCAAAACTGCATAAAAAATCAAGATTTTGCAGCATTGAATTCTGTTGAAGAAATCAACAATTTCCAAAGGACATTGAATAAATTAATTGAATCAGGAATAAATATTAAATTTAAACCTGAAATGAATTATTCTGAAACTGAGAAGCCTCAAGCATTCTTATGTACCAAGTGTGGAACTGTACAATGATGTAACATTGACATATAGTGTAAATAAATATTAATTTTTATTGTTTTGGTTTTGTATTGAAGTCAGTTTTCATTTATCATTTTTTTTACTTTTATTATATAATAAAGAATATGCAATTATTTTTAAAAATTGGATACTGAACAGATACTATTTATTTTTGTAACACAGGTAAGCATTTAAACACATTTTACTAGGGTTTATAGAATTTTTGAATGTGTGGTCATTATGTTATGAAAATATATTGAAATTATGGCAAGCCAGATAAGAAAAAAATTGCATTTGATTGCCGTGGAATCATCTGGATCATCATCATCATCTGGCAATTTTTGCACAGAATTCTGTAACACATTATTAGAACCTGGAAAAATAAAATTATTCAAAAAACAATACCAAAATAAACACTATCACTGATATTTAAAAATGAAGATTTTTAATCTTTTCCTTTCTTTAAAATTCAAAATGATTTATTTTTTATTTATTTCAGATAAGAACCAAATTTATTCAATTTAAGAATTGTAGAGCTATTTTGACACTTTTAAACATTTGTTTTTGTTTACTTCTATGCAGTTAGATAACCTTCATTCTTGTAATTTTTAGTATCAGCAAATTTTTTTTTATTTTATCAGTTATGAAGAATGAATGATTTTATTTTCTGCATTAATTGTAACTGCTTAAAATCTAATTTATTTTTGTACTGTGAGAGGAATAGGATAGGTATGAGAGCTACCAGAAATATCCCCAAATTTACTATTTATAATCCCCCTTCCCCCAACTAATTAATAGATATGATTTAGTTATTTTTAAATAACATATTGCTTTCATTTATTACAGGTTATTTTGCAAAATCTGAGCTGTTCAGTTTATTCATTTTTTTATTTTACTGTGATAACCCAGTATAGATTGACGGAAAAAATTTTTTAAAGTAAAGATAAAATTTACAAAAAAAATTATAAAAGATATAAACTTAAAGTTATTTTACTATTATTTTTGTTTTCCAAATAATTTAATACAATCACATTTAGTGAAAGCACTCATTATACTATTTAAATTAAGCAGCAATATTGCTTCTTACATTTATTAAGACACTGATAAGATCATGTTTATCATTGAAATCCTTACTTGGATTCAAAATTGAAAATAATTTATTATTTATCAAGCAAATTGAACTTAAAAGTTGTATTTTCTGAGATTTTTTCATAACACCTGAAGATTTCAATAAAATTTATAATATATATATCATAACAATTTTGATAAATAGTGCACATTTAAGAATTGGTGTTTCAATTTTTATACTTTTCATTATATAGTTAATTTTAGCAGGAACTATGTATTTAGATACAGGGTAAAAGTTATCAGGTTTACAAAGTATACTATTTACAAACTATTTCACACTTAATTTAAGATATAATGGCATCAAAACACTTATAAAAGGAAATACAAATAAAATTTCTTATTGCTACTCTTTTAAAATGCCTTCTCATTATTTTAATTTAAAAAAATCTTAAAAGTGCTGTGAATATCAATGCAAGTCTTAATAAAGAAAAATTATTAAAAAAGATATCAGCTCAGGTGGTTTTTATTTTAAAATGAAATGCATAATTACTATGAATAAAAGTAATTTTAATGCGTACAGATAATTTCAATGCATTAAGTTGAAGCTATTTAATATAATGCCACTTTATTGTAAACATAAAAAAACCAACAAATTTCTTCTATTTATCGCCCTTATCTTAAAATTAGATAATTTATATTTATTTTTAAGAATTTAAATATTCAATGTAATCCAAATTAGGTAAGTTCTTTGCCTTAAAAGTGTCTCTTTTGCTTTTCTCTGAAATTTTAAAACAGATTACTTGGAGAGTTGTAAATTATGATGAAAATGATTTTATTTTTTATTTCCATGACTGTTATCTATATTAATAAAAATGCAACTCGAAATGCGTTGCTAAGCGCAAAACTGGAGAACGGCTGGACCGATTCGGCTAATTTTTTAAAAATATTTTCGTAAAGACACGAGGATGGTTCTTATGGAGAGAAAAAATGAAAAAAACTGCGTGGAAAATAGTTAAATCGACACTTTTCCTACTTTCCCGCCAAAAATCTTCATTTCCTTCCCCCACACCAACCGAATAGGATAGCAGGAAGTAATAAATTATGATTTGTTTAGAAAGAAATACGCGAAGTCAGTTGGTTTTCATTGATAGATAACGGGTTGTTTAAAAAAGAAAGAAAATAGTTGCTTTTATTATTAGTCTGTATCGATATTTAATCCATGCCTGCACAAAATAAAGTCTGGACAAGGAAGAAAAAAAGAATAACAAAGGAAAAAAGAGTTTGTAGAAAGAAAAGTAATGAAGAAAAAGAAAAGGGTGTGTGTGTCACCATTATTTTCTCTGTGCGCGGCATTTTCCAAGCTGTTTTTAAACTTTCGCATATCTTGAAAATCAATTGTGTCTTTATGTGTTTAGTGTGTTTACATTTATGAAAATTTAAATCTCATTATTCTATAAAAACGTAGAATTTTAGACCTTTCTCTCCACCATTTAAGTAAAATATCAATTCTAGGACAATCACTGCACGGATAGAAAGAGAAAGATGAGTAGTGCAATGAACCGAACATCTGAAGAAAATAATACTAAATAATACTATAAATGAATTATAAGACTATCAAAATTTGTTTGGTTTAAAAATATTTTGGTGAAAAACCTGTTATGAGACACAGCTACATAAAATATTATATGAAAATTTTAGCGAGCATTAATACTGGCGAACCGACTGGTAGCCAAAGACGGCTAGTATATTTATATATATATTATTATAATTTTTATGTTATATATTTTTTATTTCCATGACTGAAATATTATTTTCTGTGAGAATAATAAATCATAAATATTTTCATGATATATTTAGCAAGCAAATAAAACCGAAAGATAGCACAATAATACCGATTTCGAACTGAGCTAAATGGAAGATAATAATAATTCGAATAAATAAATTTGAATGTTGTTTTTTTATGTTTTGCAATCTTCAAACTTAAATAAACTCCTTACTGAAAATGAGATGGATACTTACTGAGGCATTTTTCTTCACATTCTTGTTTAGTATTGAAATTGTTGTTATTCCCGTTGCATCCGGAATAAATAAATTTCTCACATTTGTCATCAACATTATTATAATAGAAACGCTCTATTTTGTTGTTGCAATTTCCCACAATTTTCACCTCATTGCAAACTGTCAAAAAACATTTACATCCATCATTGATAGTCTATTACCATTTTGTTATATAAAAATAAAACAACTGTTGAACAAATACATTAATTAAAAATAAAATCTTTTGTAATATGCCTCGAAACAGTGGCGGGTTTGGAGTTTCAGTGGCCCGAGGCGCAATGCAATTTGAGGCTCCCCTCCACTGCAGTTACATTTATAGTATGCACTCTTTATGGTTTTTTTTCACCCTGTTAAGTTCTGTATCCGATTTTATGTGTTAAAAAAAGTGGGAGGGGAAACCTAGGTGCATAAAATTGAAAATTAAAATTAATTTTTTTATTGTACTTGGCAGTATTTAAAAGGATGATGAAGTTCAGGGCTTGTTAAGGCTGTTCTTAAAAAAATAAGTGCTATTTGTGCAATAATTTTCCGAGATACATGCCTAAAATTTCATTAGACACTAAATCAATAATTATGTAATGGAGCTGTGTTTCTCTTTTGGGAATAAAAACATTTTGGTTTTGTTTTTAAACGTTATCAGAATCAGCAGATATTTAATTTTTATAAAATTACAAGCTGTTGATTCCTCTCTTCCAATTTCAGATTGCTCATTAATTTCTTCGAATTCGCATTTTTCTTCGGCTCACTCATCGGCTTTTTCTTGTGCTTACTCTGTTTTAATTTGTTCATCTGTCTTTTTAGTTTTGCTTCAATTCCATTTCTCTCGACAATTTCTTCTAACTCATTTTCAACTTCAGCTTGTTCAGTGATTTTTTGTTGAGCCAATTTTGTTTCAGTACGCTCATTTATCTTTTCAAATAAGCATTCTTGTTCAACTCGCTCATTAAATTGTTAGAATTTATATTCTACTTCAGCTTTTACAATGTTTTTTTCATGTAAATATTCTATTTCAATTTGCTCATAGATTCTTTTAGGTACACATTCAAAAACACGAAAATAGAAACGAAATTTTTTTAAAAAAATTTATGCTTACCAATCTTCGCATTGGTCAAAGGTCAAACACAGAAATGAATTTCTTTCCACAACACAAATCCTATTAGACAATTCATTATTACTCAAGTTATTATTACACAAGTAAATATTTTTCAAACGTGAAACGCTAAATCGCCAACAGGATGTTTTGGAGAAACTGACCTCCATGAGCAAAGATCTTCTAACAAAAGGTCTCTAACGAAAATACGTCCTATGTCTTATTATGCTAACACGTTCATTGGCTTGAGACCTGGAGAGCCATTCCTGAACTTCATAGGGTTCCAGTGCGCAGGAGGAGGTAAGATGATATCCATCTCTTTAGTTTCGTACAAGATAAAAGACGTAAAATGTACCCCTCCCCTCCTGGTTGACTTCTTATCTCTCATTTTCAGAATAGTTGGTTTTTCAAGGGTACTGATATTGCGTCCTTCTTTGATTGATATAGATGAACTGGGAGTGGTGATAGGTGAACTGTGAGTAGAGTGTAAAAATGAAAAGTTTTATTTAAAAATATCCCCTTTTTCAAAATTAAAATTGTTTTAGAACTAAATTTTGAGGCCACTTAATTTATGAGGCCCGAGGCGCGCGCCTCATGCGCTTGTTTGGAAATCCGCCTCTGCCTCGAAATATTTTACCTAAGTGGTTAGTTTTGTAATGAAATGTAGTCGTAGTAGATCAGGTGGCCATCAAACTTAATAAACTTTTAATATAAAATTTATTTAAATTAAAATATTAGCAATATTTATATTGACTGCATGATTTTTTTTTCTTTTTCATTCATTTAAATATTAGATTTTAGCCGTCTATGATGACCACTTTATTGTCTAGGAATATTGATTGTGTTTCGTTTCAGTTAAATACCTTCGGCATAACTTGATATTTATGATTCCTTCATTTATTTTTATGTATCAAATTGTGACAGTTATTCAATCTGTACATTTTATTGGACTTATACTTGTTCAGCGTATTCTGTATATAAATTGCCTTAATGAAGGCAGGTCTCGTGAGATCCTAGTGCTATTAAAACTGTAACTGTGCAGATCATTTATTTTTTAGGCTTCAGGGAATATACGTATAAGATGTATACGTTCGGACGTATAAGATCGCCGACTCCAACGGTTTAGTAATTCATTGCCGACGAATTCAAACTTGGTTATAAACCGTCGGCATCTACGAAACCAACAAAATGGCGGACGACAGTTAGAATGTTAACATTTTTTTTTAAATAATGGCGGGTTTTTTTTGTCATTATTGGCGGTTTAGAAACTCATTGGCGAAGCCTTCAAATTTGGCGATAAAGAATGACGTAAAAACCGCTTCAGGGTACTTAAAATTGTCATGGTACGGGAAAATTTCCCTTTAAAGCCGAAAGAGTGCAGGGAATTTTAGATTCCTTAAATTTTTGTCAACGGCCTTTTTAGTCTAAAAAATGCAGATCTCTTCAAAAGAATAAAATATTGTCGCCATGACTTTAAAAGCTAAACAAGTTCATTTAAAGAATCTTATTCTTTTTCTTCTACATAGAGCATTCTAATTTCCAAGCTTGGATAAAAATATCGATATTAAAATAGTGATTACAACTAATTGATTACTAGTGGATATAGTGAAACTGAACAAAGAACCTTTTTAACAGATTGATTAATTTTTTTTAAAAAAATATTTGCAAAGAAAAAAAAATGCAAGTTCAAAAATGTTGCTATTTTGAAAACTTTATCTTATATGAATCCATATTTATTGAAAAACAGTACAATATAATGCGAAAAACAAATGAACGGGTTGCTTTTTATTCCGAATTACAAATTTGTTAATTCTGCATGTTCAGAACATTTCAAAGATCCAATTTGAAATTTTATTGGGAAAGCTAAAAAGTTAATACATAATAAACTAAAAATTAATACTAAATAATAAAAGTTAATAACAAAATGTGAAGAAAAGCTATTATAAGTAATAAAGTTCATAATAAATATCAAAGTTAAAGAAGATTTTGTTTCCTTTTATGAAGGGATTCGTTTAGATGATTTCTATTCTAAAGTTTTGAGATCCAAAAAGATGTTCGGTTTTTATTGGGGAGGGACAGGAGTTATAAAAATAATTCAAACATGTGATACGGCAGTGGAAAATAATTTTAATATCAACAAGGATAATCCATTGAAATTCTGTCTGAAAATTCTTTAAATGGCCTGAGTAGGAAATCATAAACTTTTATAAGATACCTTATAAGAGAGAATGTAACACAACAAAATTAACGTTTGTGACGTGTTATAAAGCTTTAGAAAAGTGGAAAAAGGTTCATGTGAAAATAAATCTGACAAATCTGAAGAAACTGACTAACATAAAACAATTTTTCGAATTAAATTGTTGAAAATGGGGGGAAAAAATGAGACCAATAATTGAAAAGTCTGAGAAGTTCAAGAAATAAATGCTCAAAATATAAATTTCAAAAAAAAAAATGCTTCGGTAAGTTTTTTGTAATTATTAAATGTCTTATACCATGATAACAAGAATGTTATTTTGCATTTTATTTTTTTCGGGTTTTTTCATTTTCCATGACGTTAAATTAGTGAGAATAGGGTAAATGATCAATATATTTTTGCCTTAACATTTTGTTGTACAAAATTCTAAACTACAAGAAGAATTTTTTCTGAATGTAAATCTAAACATTTATTTAATATACTGTTATTTCATATAATATTAAATTGTTGCTTACTTCTCTTTGTTTTTCCCACTGATAAAAACAAGAAGTTACTATTATTGTATTATAACTTATTGTGTTCACGTGCGTCTTTTGATACCGCGTATACCATAGAGTTGAAATAGAATGAAAGCTATGTCTCAGATCTATGAAAAACACAGAGGATTTTTTTTTTCGAATTTCAGTGGCAACTCTATTACTGTAATTATTCTTTCTTATTTCTCACATAAACTATTCAAATTTTAGCAGAATCCTCCCTTTACGTTCAATGATGGAAGAAAATTCTATGTTTAAATAGCTGATGAAAGATTGAAATTGACTTAACTTTTATTTAACAATGTAATCTGCTACTGAAAATTTTATAAAAAATAAATTACAAAATTGCACTTCTAAATTAGAACCAGGAGAAACAATTTTTTTAAACGTTAAAATGGTGTAAAAATCAGTTTCATTGAACATTCTTTTTGTATTGATTGATTGTGATAAAATAGCATTAAAGCCAATTTTTCCGAAACTTAACAGGCAAAAATATGAAAATTACTTCTTAGTTAGGAACATTTTATTTTCGTTTTGCTAGGTATAATCGTACCAAATTTAGTAACATTAGACCGAATGGCTGACCTGTAGACCGCCAACACAAGCATAAACGCACTTTTTTTTTTTCTAAAAAACGGTTAATCTGTGGAATGTAACGCCATTTTGTTGATATCTCTTGTGATTTTTCTTCTACATGTATTAAAATTTGAATAAAATTGAGATGTTTATGCCATTATCATGTCAGAACAAGATGCTATTTTCGGAATGAGGTAGACAAAAATCCGTAGGAGAAAAATAAATAAATAAATAAAAAATATAGGCGAAAAATTGAAATTTTATTATCTGCACGAGCAGCTCAAAAAATCAGCTTTTAATAGCATGTTCCTTTGCACTTACAAAGGCCCTGATTAAAAAGATATAAGTCAATTACTACATAAATAAAACCTAGAAAAATGTGATTATGTGAAATGAAATAAGCCCGTGATTATGTGAAATGAAATAAATAGGAAGTGTGATATTTTTTTTAAACAACAAATGCAAGACAAAGTTTTTGGGATCGTTTGCAATACTAAGGTGACTCCTTCAACGAAACAATTATCTATATTAATAAAAATGGATCTCGAAATGCATTGCCAAGCGCAAAACTAGAGAACGACTTGGCCAATTCGGCTAATTTTTTTAAAAAAATATTTTCGTTAAGACACGAGGATGGTTCGTATAGAGAGAAAAAATGAAAACACTGCGAGGAAAATAGTTAAAACGACACTTTTCTTACTTTCCCGCCAAAAATCTTCATTTCCTTCCCTCACACCACCTGAGTAAGATAGCAGGAAGTAATAAATTATGATTTGTTTAGAAAGAAATACGGGAAGTCAGTTGGTTTTCATTTATAGATGACGGGATGTGTAAAAATGAAAGAAAATAATTGCTTTTATTATTAGTCTGCATGGATATTTAATCTATGCCTGCTCAAAATAAAGTTTGGGCAGGGAAGAAAAAAAGAGAAAGAGAAAGATGAGTAGTACAATGAACAGAACATCTGAAGAAAATAATAATATAAATGAATTATATGATTATCAAAATTTATTTGGTTTAAAAATATTTTGGTGAAAAACCTGTTATGAGACACAGCTACATAAAATATTATATAAAAATTTTAGCGAGCATTAATCCTGCGAACCGACTGGTCACCAAAGGCGGCTAGTCTATTATAATAAAAATGGAGCTCGAAATGCGTTGCTAAGCGCAAAACTGGAGAACGGCTCGACCGATTCGGCTAATTTTTTGTTTAATAGTTTCGTTAAGACACGAGGATGGTTCTTATAGAGAGAAAAAATGAAAAAACTGCGAGGAAAATAGTTAAAAAGACACTTTTCTAACTTTCCCGCCAAAAATCTGCATTTCCTTCCCCCACGCCAACTGAGTGAGATAGCAGGAAGTAATAAATTATGATTTGTTTAGAAAGAAATGCGCGAAGTCAGTTGGTTTTCATTCATAGATAACGGGATGTTTAAAAAAGAAACAAAATAGCTGCTTTTATTATTAGTCTGTATGAATATTTAATCTATGCCTGCTCAAAATAAAATTTCGGCACGGAAGAAAAAAAAAGAATAACAAAGTGAAAATAGGGTTTGTAGAAACAAAATTAGTGAAGAAAAAAAGGATAGAAAAAGAAAAGAAAAGAAAAGAAAAGAAGGATGTATGTGTATCAATATTATTTCCTCTGTGCGCGGCATTTTCCGAGCTTTTTTTAAACTTTCCCATCTCTTAAAAACCAATTGTCTTTATTGTTTAGTGTGTTTACATTTATGAAAATTTGAATCTCATTATTCTATGAAAATGTAGAATTTTAGACCTTTCATTGCTCGGATACAAAGAGAAAGATGAATAGCACAATGAACAGAACATCTGAAGAAAATAATACTAAATAATACTCTAAATGAATTATATGATTATCAAAATTTGTTTGGTTTAAAAATATTTTGATGAAAAACCTGTTATGAGACACAGCTAAATAAAATATTATATGAAAATTTTTGCGAGCATTAATACTGGCGAACCGACTGGTCGCCAAAGGCGGCTAGTAATGAATAAAAATATCATTTAACTTGCAGGAGCACGTGGTGCTTGACTGTTCAAGAAATGATATTCTTACATGATACATTGAAATATGTTTAGCAGATTTCATTTTAATCTTTTTTATATAATGAAATGAACGATTTAGATATGCAGATAATAATCAGATGTAAGGAAGGAAAAGGGGGTTGTCTCATCGAGAAAATAATGCCTTTTCGTTTACTTTGGTTACAATTTCTAGTCTAAATGCACTTGAAAACCTGTGAACAACACTCAGTTATTATGAAAGAATACTTACAAGAAAGCATAATAGGATGTGGTTCCATTTTTTTCATTAGTAACTCCTTGTAATAATGTAAGAATATAAGCCGAGTTAATTTGCTCTACTTAATAAGTGTATTAACATTTTATGTCCCGAAATAATTTACGAAAAATGTTTTAATTTTACTTTTGCATCATTAGGTGAATCTTGGCGCAGAAAGGGATTTTTTAAAATTAAAGTAACTCCATTTCATTAATAATTTTAAAAAGTTAATTAGTGTCTTCAACAGCCACCTACTTTTTATTTTCGGAACTGTATTTTTCATGTTTTCATGATTACCGTTACGAAAGACGGTCGTATTACAAAACCACAAGTATAGTTAAAGTGTTATACTAGAAATGGGTTCGATAATTAAAGAGTTAAACGGAACTATGAACTCAGAGAAAGAAAGAAAGAAAAAACGCTGCTATTTCATTATTGCATTCTGTGAGTTAACTCACACATTGCTATTCGTGCGATTTTCACTTTCTTGTATACTATACAAAGAGAGAGTATTGCCCAAAAATGCTGTCAAAAATTGATGAATCACCATGTTTCAGATCTCCCTGAATCCAAAAAATGCCCTTTTTCCCTTTCTAAGTTTATGTTTGTCTGCGAACTCTAAAACTCCAAACTTTTTTTTAACAAAATGGATGAAGTATGATATACGGCCTTAACATCAAATTTATAGATTTTTCTAATTTTGAAAAAAATATTTATATTTTATAATTATTTTTATTAGTGAGCGTACGACCACAAACTGGCTACTTCGATTCGGTGGAAGGCACAGGACCATCACAACAATAACGCTGGCAGGAACTATGATTGAGTCCTAAGGGTCATCACCGGCTACGGTGCAACTGTTTTCTAAGGAAGTACGTCCTGTCATTGATGGAAAGAGCTAGAGTCCTCCCCCTTTTTATGTGCCCACGAAGGTGGCGAGAACAGACCAGCACATCAGAAGCTTCTCATCCTCAATTACGATGACCCCCCCCTCCCACCACCGGCAGGGCCTGACTAAGGCAGAGGCGTACGGTGAAGCTGCCCAGGGCCCCTACTTAATAGTGGGGGCCCCAAAATCGAATAGAAATTTTATTTTACGTTTCCTTCTTTAATGAATGTTCTTCATTACTGAAGTAGTGAAGCAGAGGGGGCCCCAAAGAAGATTTTGCTCCGGGCCCCAACTGCGCTAAGTCGGGCCCTTACCACCGGTGAAACTATTAGTGAACAGGCGAGAAAGTTTCGGAGATACCCGTTTTACTTGAAATTTCGGTATTCTGGTAGTACTAAAGATCTCCCTCTTCAGTCTCTTTAGAAACAATTAAGGCTTGTGCAATATCAAACAAGGCATATGTTTAATATCGCACAAGTTCTTGAAATAATGAGCCTATCAAAGAGTTTTGCAGAGACCCGTCCAACTTGCTGGAATTACATCTTACGTCTGTGAACTTGATATTTCAAAAATGCACTAAGCTAGTCAGATTAACTTTATAACTGTATTTTAACTCCAAATTTACAGACTCAGGAATGCTTTTTTAAAAATTCATATTAGTAAAATTGTTATTCCATGTCTAATTTTTGTCTCAATCGGTCGAATAAAAGGTCTTCAAGATGAATACTCTTTTTTCTACTTAAAACGAAAATGCTCATACGAGAAAGTTTTAGGGAGACAGTTCTCGATGGTTTCAATGAGATTAGTTCATTAATATTATTATATATTTGTAAAATTTATTTGAATAATATATAATTATGTGCACTAAAAGTTTTTCTGTTTTAATAAGTTTTAAAATGTCCATACTCCGCTGATTGTTAATAAGAGTAGTTCAAAAATTAAATGTCAAAGAAAATAAAGGTGAATTATCTAGTACATCATTATTACTTTACCTCCTAAAGCTGATTCATCGATTGTGATTTCTCTGTCGCATCTACAGACGTAGCAACCGGGATAAAAATGCTCCACATCACAATCAGAAGCACACTGAGATGGAGTTTTGACGCAGTTCAGAAAGTCATCTAGAAAGAGATATAATTCAATACAATAATGACTGATATTAAAAATATGTTTTTTTTTATATTTTATTGGCAATAAAGTTTCTAAAACTCTACAAATTCTCTGCAGAATTTAACTTAACATTCTCAACTTTAAGTTTAAATTTTAAAAAAAGATGAAAATGAAATCTGCTATGCGTATTTCAATGTATCAAGTCAGAACATGATTTCTTGAACGGCCAAGCACCATATGCTCGTGCAAGTTAAATTATATTTTTATTCATCTTAATGGTTTCATTGAATGAGTCACTTTGGTATTGCAAACGACCCAAAAAACTTTGTCTCGTATTTATTGTGTAAAAAAATATCCCATTTTCTATTTATTTCATTTCATCTGATCACGTGCTCAAAATGACATTTTTCTAGGTTTTATTTACTGTAGTCAATAACTTATTATTTTAAATGGCAACACTTTATTAAAAGCTGACTTTTTGAGATGCTCGTGCAGATAATAAAATTTTTAATTTTGCCTATAGATTTTTTTTTAACTAACGGATTTTTTGTTGATGCCACAAACCTCATTCCCAAAACAACATCATGTTTTGACATGATAAAAAGATTAAGTTCAGTGCAAATATATAACATATGCTTGGAAGATAGTACAAGAAAGCTGTTTCTGATCCGTCCTCGTAACTAATATTCTATCCAAACTGTGACCGAGTGGCAGGAATCATATCTGAAATAGCAGCCTCTGATCAAACTTTCAGGTGTAGATAAGTAATAAGACATTTGATCTATTATAATTTAATGCCATTTCGACAATGATATGTAATTGACAACTGTGGCAAGTATTTCCAATTGCCGGGTTATGCCTTCCTCTTACTGTGCATACTTGATGGCAGTAGGCTGATGTAAACGCAACTTTAGAAAGAGATTCTGCACCGACGTTTGTGTATAATGACAGATGCTGTGAAACTTATTAGAAAATAGCACTATTTGTTACATGTTTCTAATTTTGAATTAATTTTTTTCGGTATTAATGCTTTCTTTCAGATATTTGAAAATTTCAATAAAAATATATGATATTATTGTTTTTATTTTCTCATATGCAAAACATTCTTACAGAATGTGATGTATTTGTCAAAAAAGTCGATCTCTAGGTTTTGATGAATTTTAAAATCTTATCGTGCCGGAGAAAAGTATTTTCGGAGTTGCTTCAACTTATCTAGTGGTAATTAAATTTCTATCGAGATGGTAATCCTAAAGCGTTATTGTCCAAATGATGACCTTTAACGCGTACCTTTGTAGATATGGGCAAATTGGTTAGAGCAGAAATGGTGCACAGAGCCAAGTTTTTATCTATTTTCAAAGAATTAGTACAACAAAAAAAATTGTTATGGGCATTTTTATTTATTGCATTTGTTTACCTTCCATTCCGTTACTGAGAATATAGAATAAATTTATTGATGTGCAAGTTATCATGGTCGTAGTTGAAAATAAATTTTTCAAATGTTATGGAAATCAGAAAGAAAAAAAAAACAGTTGAAGAATTGGTTTTACTCTGTGCACAATGTTCGCTCTAGATCTATTTTGAAAGCTAATTTCTAAACCGTTAAAAGTAAGCATATATTTCTAGTAATTGGAAAGGTTAAATGATTTAAAAAACAGTATTTAACCCCTTAACTGCCGCCGGCGTCTATATACGCCTCACTCAACCGATGCGTTCACTGACGCCGGCGTATATATACGTCTTTCCGAAGTAGGATCCTTTGCATTGCGCTGCTATAAAGAAAACGGCTCCCACGGCATTGGAATGCCCTAAAATGAAATTGACAATGTTTGAAACAGATTATCTAATTTCAGAGATGAGAGATAGTGTATTGGTAAAGGGGATGTTTTTGAAACGACGAAAGTCACAACAGTGCAGTTTGTGGTTCTGTTTCTGTTTAAGTAGGTCGTGCTTTTTTATTTTACACTAGCCGCCTTTGGCGACCAGTTGGTTCGCCAGTATTAATGCTCGCTAAAATTTTCAAATAATATTTTATGTAGTTGTGTCTCATAACAGGTTTTTCACCAAAATATTTTAAAACCAAATACATTTTCATAATCATATAATTCATTTATAGTATTATTTTCTTCAGATGTTCTGTTCATTGAACTACTCGTCTTTCTCTTTCTATCCGTGCAATGATTGTCCCGGAATTACTATTTTACTCAAATGGTGGAGATGGAGAGAAAGGTCTGAAATTCTACGTTTTTTATAGAATAATAGATATTTAAATTTTTATAAATGTAAACACACTAAGCAAATAAAGACACAATTTATTTTCAAGAGAGAGAAAATTTAATAAAAGCTTGGAAAATGCCGCGCACAGGGGAAATAAAGGTGACACACACACACAACCTTCCTTTCTTTTTTCCTGCATCCCCTTTTTTTTTCTTTCTACAAACCCTTTTTTTCCCTATATTCTTTTTTTTCCTTCCCTGCCCAGACTATATTTTAGGCAGGTATAGACTAAATATTCATACAAACTAAACACTAAGAAAATAAAAAGAATCGTTTAATACATAACTCCTTTCAAGAATAAAATAAACACATTAAGAGCTCTTAATGCCGCATTTATATATAAAAAAGAATTTTTATCTTTAAGAACAACACAAAAACAACTTTATATCTGAACGCAATCAATAGCAACATTAAAAAATGAAAAACGAACAAAATGATATTCATGTCCGTTGAGGAGAATGTTTTTAATCAGCATAATCAGCTGTCTAAAAGCAAGTATTTTCTATCTTTTTTAAACTTCCCGCTATGTATTAATGTAAACCAACCGACTTCGTGTATTTTTTTCTCTCAACAAATCATTACTTCCTATTATCTTACTCAGTTGGTGTGGGGGGAGGAAATGAAGATTTTTGGCGGGAAAGTAAGAAAAGTGTCGTTTTAACTATTTTCCTCGCAGTTTTTTTCCTTTTTTTTCTTTTCATAAGAACCAGCCTTGTGTCTTAACGAAAATATTAAAAAAAAGAATCAGCCGAATCGATCGTGCCGATCTCTAGTTTTGCGCTTAGCAACGCATTTCGCGGTCCATTTTTGTTAATATAGATTTGTTTCCGTATTCATTCATTGTGCGAAGTACATCTTTATACGAAAATGTCTGACAGTGATGAGAGTTTAGTTGACTATTTTGCGTCATCTTCAGAATCAGAAACGTCGGAACGTTATAATACATAAGATGGAGATGTTGGTTTATGTGTTCAACCTTGTTTTAGGAAATACCACACAGCAGATAAGTTCTAACATCTGATTTTATTACACTGTTATTCGATAATTTAAATTTAATTTTTTTTCATTTTTTTATATACTGTGAAATTAAAAATGTTTTCGTCGGCAGGTAAGGGGTTAATGTTATTCGGGGCAATGAATCAAATAATTACGAATCTAAATATTCATAGAATGACCTGATCCTGTTAGTCGTATTTTGTAAAGTAGTCTTAATTTACTAATATTTTAACCGCTTAACTGTTTTGCCCGTATACCATACGTGCATCGATTTATCGAATGTGCATAGTTGTAAGCAGAAAATAAACCATTCATAACGATTATAATTGAATATTAAAATTACTTCGAATACATAGATAAATCAAATATTCAATGGATTTCCATTTGAATCAGAATAAGAAAATATACCCAAAATAGGCGTCATCTTATTAGATAGTAAAGTAAATAAAACAGTCCAGTGGTTAAATAAAAAGTTCCCTTTTTTCTACTAAAATAACTGAGCGAAGAAACTCTAAACTTTGTTATTTGAAACCAATCAATGGCTGTCTCTATTAAATGCTGTACAATAACTTGTTTCTTCGAAGCAGTCTTCCGATCTTCTAAAATAGTTTCATTCCTTCTAACTTAGTTTAGTTTTAGTTAAAATTAGTGGAAATTATTTTTAAAGCACTGATATCTTATATATATATATATATATATAT
>JAOUZG010052544.1:1894870-1923980 GCA_026289955.1 Argiope argentata | reverse complement strand
TGGAGGACAGTTAAAAAATTCAGACATCATTTTTGCAGCAGTACATTAATTGATTCAAATGATTTAAATCTAATCAATTGAAGCCTTTTTCTATTAGGAATTATAGGTTTTTATCTAAATATTTTGAAATAAACTTGAGGACACTTTGATAGTCATAGAACCGATAATAATCATTCTGGATTCAGTCTCGTTTTCCAAAATATTTATCACTCGTAGCATAACTAGAATTTTACTCCGAATACTTACGAATTGTCCGAAAGCTTTCAGTATCATGTTCACTGTTAAAAATTTCTTAAAAGGATTTTGGCAAAGTATTATTCTTACCTTCTATTATATGTTCACAGTTGCACTGAACACATCCATTTCTGTCTTCTGTACAGCATGGGGAACAGTGTAATCCACATTTGGCAATGGACATGCACACCGGATCTTTCTCAGATGCAGCTGTGTAAATCACATTTTATCATTTTATATGCTATGTTAAAATAAATTTGATATTCTTCTGATTGAAAATTTTATAATAAAAGAAATTACAAGATCTATCGCTTGATAGTTGATGAAAACCTAATTTATTTTTTCCCAACTTTCAACTCTAAGCTTAAATGTGAATTTAGTTTCTTTTCTTATAACAACTGAAGATGAAGTAAATCCAAACATTAATAATTAAAATATTTTAACAACATTGCCACTTAAACTTTTAATTACAGATTAAATTTCTTAACGTAAGCTTTTGAATTACAAATTAAATTTCTATTTTGAAATGATTTTTTCGTTGATAAATCGCTAACTGGGATAACCTTCTGCATTATTTTCTAATAACCCTAAAAGCGGAAAATCGATGCCTCAAAAGCGATAAACCACCAACTTCAAAACCTCAAACAAAAAGCATCATGCTCTCACATGATAAAAAATGTATTTTATATGCTTCTAAATTTGCAATTAATGCAAAAAAAATTCTTTTTTGTATGTAAAATCTGAAACTGAAAAAAAAAACTGATGTATTTAAATTTTTTTAGGTATGGATGTTTGTTTTTAGTAAATTCAACATTTAAGTTATGAAATAAAAGGCGTTTCCCCCCCCCCCCAAATTTATATTTTATCTCATATTTTTATAATAAGATTCAAAGGATTGTTCTCTCAAGTTTTTGCGTTGTTGCTTTAAGTTAATCATTTTATTTGACATCTATATTCTCAATTATTTACTCGGTATACTTCGTCAATGCCAGGGATGGCAAACAAATAGAATTTGTGCCATTGATGGTATTCTACATAATATTTTAGGCATGTGAAAGATCAAAACAGTTTGCATGTGACTTCATTTGAGAAACTGAACGTGTCCCAAGTCGATTTATTGAAAATTGAAAATTTGAAATGCAACTGACTGATCACCAGTCTAGTTCAAAATGGATTCAAAAATTTATTGAAACAAGGTAAAAGTCGAAGTTGATCGAAACAGAAAGATTAATAAGGAATATAAGTAAAAATGCCAGTAACGAAATTTTGGAAACATGGTATTCGATTCCAGACATATTTAACTGTTCGAAGAAGCTGGCTCATGCTATTTTAACCATATTTTCATCTACCTATGCCTTCGAGTCCTTATTTTCACAGATGCATAACATTAAAGATTCTCTTAGAAATCGTTTTGCAGCTGACTCCAATTCAGCATGCAATCTACTGAAAGTAACATCGTATCATCTTATATTTCTCTTCCAATCTGCCACAACATAAGTCAACTAAAGTTACTTTAATTTGAATTACACACATAATTGAAACCTTTGATACAGTACAAAATGTTATTATTCATGATAAATCGAGTTGTGTGCTGTTAGCATTTAGTTTTATTATTTTCCCAACAATTACAAGTCAAAATTATTTGATGGCATGTCTATACCACATTAAACATTTCTTTAGAAAAAAATTGCACGTAAATCCATATAGGTTCACCACCCCTGGTCTATACGATAAACGCAACTGATAAATTTCTGATACCGAACGTTGGCAAAGTAGCTATGTACCTGTCGGTGGATGTTTTTATAACTATAGGCGTAGTAAAATGAACACCCATTCTGTAAAATATCAATGTAAATATATTATGAAAACTTGTTTATCACAATAAATATATGTTTAAACATATTGTATTCTTACAAAGACCCTGATGTAGCAAGATTGATCAATCATTCTTTAAAGTTCCAATGCAAAGGTCAAATATTTTCGTGCTATGATCCGGTAGAAATTTTTTCATAATCAGAACTATAAACCAAATTTCCTGTCTCTAATAAAAGGATTATACTTTTTTTTCTTCTTTTCTAAATAGAATAAATGTAAAAATGTTGGCCAGCTTGCCTTTTATCTCCAATTATAATATTACTTAATTTAAAATATCTAGCAAATTACATGAGTCAACTCAAATTCTGAGATCTTTTGTGGACCAATCGATCATGGAGCACAGAATCTGCATTTGAGTAAGCATTTGAGTTTTGGGTAAGTAGGAGACTATATGCCCTCCAAAGAGAATTTTCGGAGGAACTGACCGGCAGATGTGATTCATTTGGAAGAAAGTCACGAAAATCTACTGCAGCTACCTCGATGGGAGTGAGAATTTCGTTGCTAAAAAGTATCAGTCAACTAGTTTTTGAATAAAATTAAGCATGAGAATAGCAAAAATATAGCTATTAACTATACTAGTGGACACATATTTTAATATTGGGTTTGGGTAGCTTGTCGACATTTAAAGTAGAGTTGTGATAATTTTCTTGAAATCAGGATGTTTAATAACAGGTCCGATATAAGGCAGAATAATGAAAAAGGATACTTACTAATGCAGTTTTTCTGGCACTCCGGAAGCGACATGAAGTTATTTTTATTTCCACCACAGCCTCCGTAGTTGAATATCTTGCAAATCTTTTCTTTCGGGTCAAAGTAGTACCGCTGAATGCTTCCACGGCAAGATCCCAAATCCACAGGTTGGTAGCAGTAATCTGGTGCTGTCACAACGTGAATATTATCAGAAAATTAAAAAAAAAATAGCCATAAAATTAAAAATATCGGACACTTTAAGGCAATCGAGAACCAATTTGTAATTTCGATTTCACTTTAAAACTATATTTAAGAATGCCATAAAAATTTTTACTCATGGCAATTCTTTACATGATGTGCTTCTAAATATGCAACAGTTTATTTGGATACATTGCACATGTTTTTTGTAAAGCTTGAAAGTAACAAAATTTATTTTATCCATCTCTTTTTTTTACTGAGAGTGCGATTGTGTACACATTGTCTACATAAATTTGAACCGCTATTTACAATAATATAACTTTGATTATCAGCTCAAAATTTGGAAAACAAATACTACCTTCTGAAATCCTCGGTCATACTGCAGACTGATTTTTCTTGCGTAGTGATTGAAATTGAGTGTTTTTGTAACATTTTTTTTAAAGAATACAACAAATACGATTAAATGTTTGACAAGAGATCTATTGCATTTTAAAAATCTACAGGGTCTTTTTACTTAGAAGATATCTGATTTCAATATAGAAATTCTGAGTCTTTATTGCTGACCTTCAAAGAAATTTGAGAATTGGCTTTCATTAACGAAATTAACTTTTATGAATTTCATTCACGATTCTGTCATTGATTATTTATGTACATTTTTAACATGATTATTATTTTTATTTTTTGTAAATACATAATACATTTGTCATCGATTATTTTTTAATTAGCATAACGTTAATTAAAAATAACAATGAATATGAGTAATAGGTTTAGAATATAGTTTATGATATGATGTTATACAGTTTATTATTATGATTTCCTAAAAAATGAAATCATTATTGCTGTTGAATCGTAGGCGTATTAACCAGAAGGGGGATACTAAAGTCTAAATTGTTTTTGTGATCACTGATCGTTTTCCTCATTAATTTATTTTATTTAAAATATATATATATATGTATTAAATCTCCTTTAACGGATTTCTATAAAATAAATATTTTATCCTATTTTCAAAATATTTAAACAATTTTTGTTCAGGAGAGCAAAAAAGAAGTACTTGTAATTGGAATTTGAAATCAATAATATGAAAACATTTTTATCATATGTATTAAAATTAACAAAACATTTCTTATGTACCTACATTCAGAAATTTAATTAAAGTGCTAGAAATTATTCACAGTTTAATGCATCCAATAATATATTTTTATAAAAATTTTTATGGATTTAATTTAATAGTTTGGTAACAGCATTCAGAAATGATTAAGTACCTGGAAAGTCATCAATTCTAAAATCCCAATTGTCAACTCTGCATGGTCCTAGAATGAAAAATGAATAAAGAAAAATGTATCAATGAACTGAAAAACAAATTTGTTGTATATTTTATTTTGTTAGTGAATAAGAAATTTGATAATTATTGTACAGAAAATGCTGGTATATCTGATTTAACGATTTTTTTCCTAGAATCACGACAATTCATTCTTTTAATAGTTTGGGAAGATTTTGATTTTTGCAAATCAAATCTTCTTCATATATTTACTATTTCATTTACGTATATTTTATTGAAGAACTTATATATATTTTTTAAAAAAATTACTTACCTCTTTTATCTAACTGGCTACTATTACATACCTCTTAATCTAACTGGTGACACGATGTTCGCCAGTTAGATTAACCTTCCTTGTATCAAAACTATTATGTCGTTGTTCTCGTGTTCCTCTTTTTACAACGGAAGGAGGGATGCAATAGCTTCTGAGGGTATGGACCCCTGAGCACCAGAGGCAGAAGTTTGACTTCTAGCTCACAAACATCTCAAACTCTTTTTACGGGGCATAAAAAGGGTTTCATACATGCATTTCATTCTTTTATCCGCAGATCGTAATTTAGATATGGAACAGTGAACGATCAACTCTGACACAGTACACTTAGTGGTATTACTCTCCACATGAAGTACTATAAAACCGCAACGATTTAAAGTGCACCAGAAATCACGCGCACACACACGAAGAGTCTTTGGCTGGCGGATTTGAACTCGCAACCCACGGGACGCGAATCCAACGCCCTACCAACCGGGCTATACTAGCCCATAGCTATTATGCAATTGCATTGAATTATATACATAATTAGATGGCTCCGTTTTGATTATAGTTAAGAGGTATAAAAAAAGAGATAATCTAATTAAATAGATGGCCCAAATTTATGGTTGAGCCTGAATTCGAAAGCTTTAATTAGTATAAATCTAGTCATGTCAACCACCTTGCTCCAAATCATATCGTACATTCTGTCAAAATAAAGTATTATTTTGAAATAAAATTGAACAATACACATAAAGTATTGTGGTGGGTTCGAAATGTCTGAAGTTTAGAGAAAAGGGACCAATTTTTAAGGCTCTGAATTGTGCTAAAGTTTAATTTTACGATAATTCTAGCAAATTTAGAATACTGGGAAGGAGACAATCACTGATGATGCAATTAGGATCATAAGTTTTCATAGGAAATAAAATTTTTCTAAATTGGTACAATGATTGAGGAGGGGTATTTCGTTATGTCTCCCCTCCCCCTCAATAAAATGTATAGTGAAGTACTTTAAAATTTTTCCCTCTTCAAAATCGAGGGTAATGGAGGGCAGGCGATCATTGATGACATTGGATAGAGAGCATGAACATTTATACGAAATAAAGATTTTCGGAAGCAGTGCAGAATTTGGTACTGTTTTTCTCAAGAGAGAATATACAGTAAAGTAATGTGTTTGAAAACACTCTTGGAAATAGGGGTTTTTTGAGATCAGACGATCGTTGATGATATGTCAAGAGCTTCCACACGAAAAGGAAACAGCAAAACTGAGGAGGCTATTGGCTTGGAGACTTATTTTTCTTCTTCTTCTTCTTCTTTCAATATACAGTTTTATATTCTTTCAACGATTATTAACTATTTTATAATCATATTGGCGCAGAATAATCGAAAGTAACTTTTGCGTCATAGAACTCTAATAATTTTTTTGTTATTACTTACCGATGACATTTCTAATAATAAGGGTTGTTTTCTGGATGCACGCCATTTCAAGATATTGCACTGCTTTTTCGTATACTTCTACATCCACATGGGGCTTTCTTGTCCAAATAGCGCCGAAAAGACCGGCAGCATGACATACTTCTTTTACATGGTGAACATGAAACATGCATGTGTAAATGACCGCCACGGACACATAATCAGTGAAAAGAACCCTAACAGTTTCTATAAAATAAAATAGAAAAAAATATTAAAGCTTATTCCGAAGTAAAATTTTTCTAATAAATAAATGTGAAAACATGATTCTTACTCAACCACTTGACATACGAATGTATTTAACTTCCCAATTAGATGACACGACCTGTCTTGAACATTTATTCTTACTTTCATTCCTATTATAATGTAACGAGCTTTAAGATATCGATTCTTGTATTTTAAATTACTGAATACTTTCACTTAACTGAAGATTTAAATTTAAAAATTCAATAATTCGATGCGCGTTACAGATACGTCATTGTATGTAAAGTGGTTAAATAAGTTTTTATTGTAAAAAAAATCAATAGCTCAGCAATATTTTTGTTTTGAGCTAGAAAAAAAAAATGCGGATTTTAAATAGTAATTCTATAAAGAAATAAGGAGGCAAACTCTTTTTTTCCAATCAAATGAGAATAATTTGCTCGTTCTATTAGCAAAAAATTATAATAAAAAAAAGGAATTTATTTTTATTTGTTATAGTAGTTGTTTTAAAAAAGAATTTTGAAAGTGTCTGCTAGTACCAGCATTCTATACGAGACCTAAATAAGCAATTTTTGCAGAAATGATATATTTACAGGTAACATTACTATTAAATGTAGTATACATTTACAGGTAACAGAGAAAATAGACGGGATTTTTTAAATGAATGGCATGACAGCTCTGGTAATAATTTAAGAGCAAGGGATTACTTGTAGCCTATTTTAATTCTTAATATTTTTTGAAGAAGAAATCATAAATGAGAATATTTCTGGATTGATTACTTGAAGTGAAATAAAATATATTTTTCATCTAAACAATGCTTAAATATTTTGGACAACGATATCCGTTTTATTACTGCAGAGGCAATTATAAGATATTAAGGAGAATTTAGCTCCCATAAATTTTCAGTAAGGGAAATATTGCCCATGAGTTGATAAAAATGAGCACATATTTTAGTTAATGAGTACAGTTTTTTTTTCCTGCTGTATTCCAAAAATTTTTGGAACACAGCAGAACTTTTTTTCAAGTTATTTTTACAGAAATAAAATATTTATTTTTTCTTTATAGAAGGAAATATTTATTCTTTACTTTTTAATCCTTTTATTTTGGAATCTCTTACTTCTAAATATCTGAATGCTTGAAATAATTGTCTTGCATTTTCCAGAATTTTTAAATTTTCAGTATGAATTTACCTTCTACACGGGTTGAATACGTTTGGTATTTCAATGTGAGCATGCCAGGGGGTTCTTTAGCAGCTGACACGCCTCCTTTGATGGGTCTTATGCAATGCTGATTGCTGAAAATAAATCAAGCTTACTTTAGCGTTCTATTTATTAAATAACTTGCTAATTATTGTTGAAATATTCTGGGTTACAATACCCCATTAAATGATTTATTATGAAGCTAATTATAAAAATATTCTTCATTGCAATTTATTAAAAAAACAATTTATAAAAAAAGAATTTTAGTTTTTCTGAATATACATTTCAAGTGTACTTTAAAGAAAACAAGAAAATGCAAAGTATTTTTTGAAATTAAAAATATTGAATGTAAAAGCTGAAATACTTTTTTGTTATCGCCATAGGAAGTGTTTCAATTTATATTTCTTTATTAATATTGAGTATAGAAGTAATGCTTAATCTTGCCTTAAATCATAGTTTTAATATGTAAAAATGTGAATTCGTTTCAAATTTTGAACCGTGTTTTCACAACTGCTCGATTACCTGTCGGTTTGTATGCATGTAAAATGCAATAACACAAAAACTCAATAATTTGGATAAATAATATTTGGTTCGAGTTCTTGTTCCTCAAATTGACGTTTCATATCAAATTAAAAATTTTTTTTCGATTTAAGGAAGCGTCAAAGTAGTTTACTCGTTTTTATTACTGAATTATAAAGCACAAAACTTTCATGTTTGCTTAAAAATAAAAATCTGAGCACTCGTGTCATTAACATCTTTGTCAGAGGTCCAAAATTTTACGGTGAATAGAAACATCTTTATTTACGAGAATATTTTAGAGAATCCACTCTCGTTGGTTTTAAAGAAAAAACCTTGGGTGGGTCGGGGTTGGGGTAGTTAAAAAGATCCGACTATTCTCTGACACCACTCAATTAACTTCAATGAGTTGATGTCTCGTGATATACAAGTTGTTTTGATTCAAAGAATGTGCACTAAAATAGTTAAATAATATATCATTATAATATAACAATAATAATAATCAATATAATAATAATCAATATAATAATAATTAATTATTAAACGGTTAGCAAATGAGAATTGGATTTTTATTATCGGTTATATGTTTGATTTATTTGTGAATAAAAACAAAGAAAAGATTAAAAAAAAATAGAAAGTGTTTTTGTAGGAAAAAACGCTAGCTGTGCAGGAAATAATGAAATGAGCAGTACCTACTTGTCTCGTCCACTGTAAAGGAATTTGTTAGTTGTGTTGGTGCCTTCTATTAGCCACACGCCATCCGAAACGTCGATGTATCCGCCTGCAGTTTTCGCAAGCTCGAACCATTTTCCGGAAAACTATAAATAGAAAAAAAGACATATCAGTTAATGAAAGGCAAAAGAGATCATTACGCCTTCATTCAACCATTGCATATCTTTAAAAAAGAATTTTTATTTACTTTTATAGTTTTTTTTATAATTTTTTTACTTTTATAGTAATTTAATATTGACCACTTCGCATACACTGACGTGTCTGACACGCGCATCGAATTACTGAATTTTATTTTCAAGTCTGCAATTAAGCCACAGAATCAAGTATTTAAATACGAAAAAATCAATTCGAAACGCTTTAACATCCCAAATGCTCCATATATTATTTAAAAAAACTCAAATTAATAATAAATTACCAAAATAGGATGAGTTATCTAATTAGAAAGTTAAATAAATTCGTATGTCAAGTGGTTAAAGTACATGCAGCTTCAAATGACTGCAAATATTTTAATATTTTTAATACTCATTTATTTAAAAAAAGAGATTGAATTTGGATATAAATATTGAACATATTAGATGCTTTATCAGTTATAAAAGACTGATAATAAAAATAAAAAGAAGTTGTTTAGAATTAGTAATAAGAGACAGTTCCTTGCACAAAGAATAGAATCGACAACCATTTTAAAGATTCGAATTGTACAAATTGTACTCTAACGTGAAAAATTTACTATGTAAATTAAATTAAATTAAATTTTTCTTTGCAACACCGTTGTTGCTGTTACTAATGGCACTTGCCATGATCAAGTGCGTTGACGGCCATCAGCGATTTTAAGCTGAATGAACGTCTCTTGTACTTGCGTAGCGCCAACGAGGTCAAGAGTTTGACTTTAGCCACATACTGATCACATTCGCTTGCACAGCCACTTTTTACAGGGGAGGAGACATTAATGAAACTTACGGATAGAACACCGAAGAACAACCATGCCCGAACCGGGACTCGAACCCTGAATTCCCAACTCTCAGGAAAGACGCGTTACCCAAAGGCCAGGACGCCAGTTTTACATAGTAGTGTAATGCAATAATTAATTTTAAGACAATACATCAATGGATTTTTTCTCTCCATTGTCCGACAAATTCAGTTGCACCCCAAAGTGCATATTTTTAAGTTAGTTTTCTATTGCATAATTTTAGTACCATTTGTTACGTAGATTTACATGAAATTGCTAAAAATTAGAAATATATTATTTCATATACAGAGTTATCGCCTTTACATGTTTTCAAAAGTAGAGGCCGACAGACGATCAATGCGTTATGGATTTTTATTCAAAATTTGAAGGTATCTAGAATATAAATGTTCATTCCATGGATCGAATTTTATCTATCCAGTTTGCTTCGATTTGAAGCTGTCGCGTTAAATTACATTCTAACAGCCAGGCAAACAAACTTCATCTGAGAGGATGTTTCTATTTCTAATGGTGTAAAGATAGAATGCCGAATATGACCCATCTACATCAAAATGTTTATGGATTATCTTTGTCACAGACAGACAGACAGTTATTTCCAAAAATGTGTTTTATGAACTCAGTGGTAGATGATACAAATAGAGGTTCTTAAAAATCACGAATTCGAATCTTTTGACGATAACTAAACTTTTTTCTAGACTGCGGATACAAGTTCAATGTAAATGAAATGCATACTTTTTACTGCGTAGTAAAAAGTATGCATTTCAGAAAATTACTAAAATAAAAAAAAATTAACGAAATAAATCATCAGCATGATGTTACGTTAAGAAGTATTGAAATATAAAACAAAATTATCTAGTTTATTTTAAGAGAATACTCTTATCACTCAAATATGCCTAAATTCGCCATTTGTTACATGTATGTAGAAAGAATCAACACTCTGATAGCTTAGATCATTATTTCTATTTATTTGATTAAAAAATATGCTCCCAGTTTAATATCGTTTGAAGCAGAAAAAAAACAAGCGAAGTCAGGTGTTAATGAAATGCATTCCAATCATGAAGCACATTTTCATTTCGACTTGCGTGGGAGTTTCATACGATGGAAGGGGAGCGCAGAATTGTCTGGTAAAATTAGAGTTGTTTGGGCGATAAAAGTGCCCAATGATCTTTCTTGTTTAGACATTCACTGCCTTGATTCATGAGAAGAGCAGATGTAAAAGTGAACCTTAAACTCGTGGGCGATTCCCGCCAAATCTGTGAAAGAAATCATTCGTTTGAGAACTGGTATTGTGTCGAAAGGTTAAATAATCCAGAAGAAAATTTGATTGAACTATACTGCTAAATGGACTGTGGTAATCGTCGACAAATGAAAATGCAGCTGTCTAAGAAGAGTTCCTGAAAGAGGTAAGATTTTAAAATTAATTAATTTTAAACTATCATATGGCATAACGTCTGAATTAAGAGAGTCTAATTTCATTATACAATTCAAATATGATACAAGTTTTAATAGACAATTCAAATTTGTTATTTGTCACTTTATATTTGTATTTATGTTTATTATTTTATCATTTTATTTAGATGCTTAGGCTAACTATCACGTTAACTTTTTATAATGATACATAATCAAATACACTCAATACTCGAAAAAGTGTTAAAGTAGCATTAAGGAGTAAAATAGCATTTGAACATCACAAAAGTAATAAATATGTGTAGGTAATAAAATTTATAACGCTCACTCTTTTTATATCAAAACTGTCCATGACAGGTATTGTTGAGGGATCACAATCATCATTGACAGATGCAAGCACTATAAAAGGAAATGAGAAAATTAATGTTATTTTTATTTGTCAATTGAAACAATATAACAGTATTAAAAATCAAGTAATTTTTATTTCTGATTTTGATTGCAGAAGTATAAATATAAAATAAAAGTATTCCAAAAACATAAAAATATTTAAGAAATCTGTGAAATATGAAGATATTAAGCGTTTTAATGTGTTCAAGCTAATCGCACATGCGATGTATAGATGCTTACGAGCATTTCAGATATACACGGAATATGAACTTTTTATATATTTTAACATCAAAAATGACCCATTAGACCCTGAAATATTTTTGGATTTCTATGAAATTCTAAAATATGAACTTTCTATGTATTTTTATGTCTATGATAATGACATGTGATTTAGATGCGTCAAATGCTATGAGATCATTATTGTGTGAGCTTTCAGATACTTATTCAGTATAAATTCTATGTATTTTAATATCATTACTCGTAAGATGTATGAGATTGACTGACAGATAATTGTCAAATTGACTGACAAAAGATAAAAAGACGCTTGATTAAAAGTGAAGAATTGTTTTTATAACATTTAAAGAGGAATCTGTGCTCGACTTTTTGTTTGTCAAGAATTTGATTTATTTTTATCTTTAAAAGTGGAATTTGGAATCAAAATATTTTTGGAATTTGAATTAAAATAAATTTAATTCACATTATTAATCAATTAATTGACAGTCATGAAAGATATAATTTTGCAAACGACTTTATTATTAATATAATATGCATTTTCAAATTTTTAGGCTTAACCCATTCCGATAACAATTTATTATTTCATTGCATTTAGGATATAATTAATCTGTTAACTTATTAATAGAATTTTAATATCTTTTCTAAATTGCCACCTGGTGGCGAAATTTAGAAAAAAAATTATTTTTCAGATTTCATAACACTTATAATCAATTACAAATTGAATAATAAAGATTAATAATCTTTTTAATTAAAAAACTACATTTTAGCATGCTTAGTAGCAAGTTTTTATTAAATATATTATTTAGCATTAAATGGGATTCCAAAATTAAAATGGTAGCGGATGATTCAAGAACTTGTGGATTACAATTTATATTTGTTTATCTCAATGTTGTAAATCATAGTTTTTCAACTATTTCTTTGCATCTATTATTTAATAAACAGTGATCTATTTAATTTGGATATAACACATTTCTGTGGAAAATGGGTTTCAGCATTTTCTTTATTAAATTTTATTAGTGTTCTCATTTAAGTAATAGTTAAATTTCATTTCTCTCAATTTTTGTAAGGATTTGTTATATTAATTGTTCAATTAATAATATTTACTTTTTTTCTTTGGTGTTTATATTATTTATACATAATTCAAGATTTCATTACAATTACTTTTTTTTTATCCAAAGCTTCTGGCATGACTTAAGTCTAATCTAGAAATAAGTCTGTATTAACTGATATGCCTTATATTCCTTGGATTAAAATTGTTTGTATATTTTTTACCAATGAAAAATTAAACAAATAATTTTTAATAGAGTACTTTTTATGCTACAAAATTAATAAATAAAATTAGGAGTATGCATTTGTCTGCAAGCTGAGTTATACTATTTTGTAGGAAAAGTTATCTTTAAACTCTAACGCTAAACAAAACATTTTTATCGTCTGCTATTTTATTTCAAATTAAAATAAGAACATATGTTGTACCATAGAAATTAAAAATCTCATAGTTTCTCATAAAAATACAGATTATCCCCAAAGGACTTTAAAATCGCCGAAAACTAATTTTGTCATTAGTAATTAATAATTTTTAAAGAATATAAAACTTCAATTCACCATTTTGATTGGCAGCTTGCATATGCATTTACAGCATGGAATATGATGGCAAGCATTTTAATACAGATATAAGTTAAGAATAAATTTATTATTTGCAGATATTTTATATAATGAAAGAAATGAATTTTAATTTATTATCTTTATTTTAGAGTATATATTTTTCTTTTTGCCAAGAGATTGAGATAGATAAAAATAAATCAGTGAATAATATCTCAGTTAAAGTCAGTTAAAGAGGTATTCTTATCAAGAATACGAGTGCCTTGAGATAATCTATTCTTCCATAATAATTCTTAAGCGCTTTAATTTCAAGTGACTTACAGTGCAGATTATTTCATCACTTAACTCTGGATTCTTTTTAGAAGAATGTCCCGAGGTGATGTATTTCGTTTTCATATTCTGTTATTCTTTTCATTTGAAATCAATCGTATCAAATGAGAATTATGGCACAGGTTTATAATCAAAAAACTGAATAGTAATTTTTTTGGTTATTTCTTATAGATTTTCATTCGCTGAAATCGAGGAAAGCATTAAAAAATTTCATCACATTAGACTTTTTGTATAAAAAACACATATTTTTAGTTTAATTAAGCATGACGTTTCTTTCTTAAACTTGATATCTGGTAACTTTTTTGCTTGAATCTAAAAAACCTTATCCTATAAAGGTTTTATTCATTAATTTTATATTTCTGAGTTTGGCATTCAAAGATAAGAAAAATTATTTTTGTTATAGCATTCCTGTGATATGGCGGTAACGGCAAAACTACACTATTTTTTGCTATTTCTCTTCTCTAGGTATAAGAGGTTATAATTCCAGAAATAAAAATAAAATATTCTATCCAATTAGAAGTCACAATTTTTCTCTGAGAAACAAAAAACCCTCTTTTATTTGGCACACAATATTAACTCATAAGTATCTTAATTTTATTTCAACCTCGTGGTATATTTTATTACTTTTAATTCTAACTCTCAATATTCTTTAATTGTTTTAATGAATATATAAAAAATTGTGTAATAAAGTTTATATAAATTATAAATGCATGTATACTTTAATTCACAAAAACTGCTACATTAAAATATACATGTAAATATATTTTAGCAATTGTATGGCTAAAGGGAAGAAACCTTTTGATTTTTTAAAAATTCCATTTGTTCCATTCCAGGATACATATTTTGGATAGATATAAAGCGATAAAAAAGATGTCAATGTACATCACGACAAAACAGCAAAAAATATCGAAATTTTCCCTTCAATGGCTTTTACAATGAGATTTTGATTGATATTTCTATGATGTATGTAGATTTAGGATAGGGAAATTTAGATATCTTTAAAAGAACGTGGCAAGCGTTAAGGATTTTTACCTCTTCACTCAGATCTTGGGAAAATGAGGAGACTGGCAGGTTTACAGAAATCGTGTTAAAAGTAATTAAATAAAAAGGGGAATCGAATGACGGAATGAGAGACCATTTAGAACTAAATTAATGCAAATGAAACTGATAAGAATTAGGAAGTTAATTAGAATTCAATTTGAATTTTGAAATATTACATACACACATTAGGAGTACATTAAAATTGGTATATTTCTACCTGTAGTATATTGTCAGCGACTGTTTTAAATAAAGCCTGGTAAACGTTGGATCGCTTCGAATTAAATAAAAGTTATTTTATTAGAAAAATATTTAATTGTAATGCTGGCTTTAGAAATTGTGTATTGGATACAATCATTTCATTAATCGCTTTGGTTTATGGTTTAAAATATATTATTCTTTTCGAATTAAGACAATTAATGCTTATATAGCAAAAAAAGTGAGCTTTTAGTCAGACTCAAATAAGAAATCATTATATTTATTTAGCTGGATAATTATATAAATGTTTACCATTTGTGTGTAATTAGATGTTTCTGTCTTCTGAATGTTATAAATTCAAATAATATCAATTGATGTCATGAAGATTAAAAAAATATAGGCAATATTATATCTTTATTTTATTTTGTGCCATATATATCTTTATTTTTATTTGTGCCATAGTTATCTCCAGTTATAAAATAAAATAAGTAACCAGAAAACAGTAGTATTTTCAGTCTGATTAATAAAAACTACAATGATAAGATAATTTTTGTATCAGTTTTTAATGTGCATCATTCTGGGCACTTATCAATTCTTTTTATTCTTTTAATTCTTTTGATTTTATTTCTATCATTATTTTCCTTTATCAGGCATAATTGTTCTTCAAGAATATTATTAATTCTTGTCTGTCTTAATTCATTCGATTCTGTCTTGAATTTTTACATGCTGTTTTTGGTGAATGTATTCACTATAAATTAGCTAGTACTTTTTAAAGTTTATTTTTATTATTTATAGTGATCTCTGATTTTTTAGCAGATGCTGGCCCTACAAGACATATATAAGTTTATCATCAGTAGGAATATTTGTAAAATAATAATAATAATAATAAATGTAAATCCATAGTATAAGTTTGGTGAAACGTATTATTTTATTATAATCCTATTCAGATTTCTAATTTTAATTCACATAAATTTCTTCATAATAGTATTAAATAGTTTACATTTATTTAATTTGAGTGATGATTTAAATTTAAAGAATATGGATACGGTATTACTTTTTCTAAAACCAATTGACGTGTTGTTTAAGAATTACAGCCATTTTTGTATCAAATTATAATGTCTGTGAGTGATTTAACTATAGATTATAAATTAAAAAAAAGATGATTAGATTTCGATATAAAAAACTCTACAATTAAGGGTTTTCATTTTAAATCTACAATTACTCACGATTTCATAATATTGGACTATGCAAGATAGATGGACGTTCCTTCGAAAATAAAATCACACATATGGTAAAAGTTTGTTCGGAACGACTAGACTCTCTTATTCAGAGGATATAAAGTCGATGACGGGTTTGTGACTAAGCTTTAATCACTTAGTGGGTTGTTATCATATTTGAAAAATTGACGTTCCTTTTTCCCTTCTTGATTTTCATTCCTTTTTAAAAACATTTTTTATCTGGCGCCATTGAACATAAAAATAAATTCTGACTGATTTATGTGCTCATGTATTCTAAGATTAGTTTATTACAAAACTAGAACAGGTGGTTGAACTATATTGACTCAGCAGTTTACTGTAGACTGATAAAACTTGGCGTGTCAACGTAAACGTTGACAAAAAAGAAATCACAAACAAGAGCTATTATAAATATATAAAAAAATAATTTTCTGGGATGCCGTTGTCTTACTTTTTATATTTAATAATAATTATTATATATAGGTCAGTTCTGATCTCTAACTAGTTTATTCTGAATGTTAATTATATTTGCTTTCAATTAAATATCCTATGTATTACTTAATATTTATGATTTTTTTAAGTAAATATTTTAACCCCTTAACCGGTTTATTTTCCTTACTATCTAATAAGATGACACCTTCTATTTTGGGAATATTTTCTTATTTTGATTCAAATGGAAATCCATGGAATACTTGGCTTATCTACGTATTCGAAGTCATTTTACTATTGAATTATAATTATTATGAATGATTTATTTTTTGTTTACAGCTGTCAAAATTCAATAAATTGATGCGCGTATGGCGTACGGGAAAACTGGTTAAGGGGTGAAGCAGAAAGAGACAGAAAAAAGACAAAAATTAAAGCTTTGTTTGTTTAATAAACTAACATCTAACGCCTTGTGTATAAACGATTCTAATTGAGTGAAGTCCCATGGCTTCATAGCCTTAAACGTTGTAATTGTCTGATTTATCTATTTTCATGGTACTTCAATTTCACTCTTTTATTTGTCATGTAAATTAGACTTCAAAAGACTTTGATATTAAAAAGTATCCTTCTTCGATAATTTCCGATAGTGGAAGAAAATTATAGGATTAAATGTTTGAAGAAAAGATGAAAACGCTTTGTTTTTTCATCAAGATAAATAAATCTTTCATTGTAAATTAAGCTGAAAAATATATAAAAGTATTGACACCATTCTGGAAAAGTTTGCCAGACAGTTTAAATTAAAAAATTTTTTTAATGATATTAATTAAAATGTTTATTCTATGAAATACCTTTCGAAAATTATTGTGGGAAAATGTCACCAAATATCAATTATCATGTCACCACTCTACAAAAGATTTCTTAAATTATCTAAAAAGAATTATAATCCTTTTAGGCAATATCGAATCTGTATGAAATTAACGTTACACGAATAATTTTTTAATTTAAAAAAGATGTGAGAATTGACATTTTAAATGTGCTATCTTTGTGTTATACTTGCATAGAACTATCGTTTCCCCTTTTCTAAAAGAATATATTATACTCAAATTGAATGCATTAAAATCGTTAAAAAAATCTGACTTCGATATTCTAATTAAGTTTCAAATTTTGGATCTCTCGGAGTGTTAAACACGAAATACTTTTTATTTAATTCAACTTGTAAGATTTTAAAGAGTATAAAAATTTAAATTTTTATTTTAGCAGTTCACTCAAACATCATTATTCCTTTGTTTAATTTAAAATATTTTTCTAACGGCAGATAAATGCATACCTCTAGAAATAAAGAAATTAACTATTGGGGTACAAATAGAGTGGACGTCGTGTATTATTTTATTTGTAATTAATACGAAAAATTAAAAAAGAACAAAATTTTAATCACGAAGTATTTTTAAAGTTCATTTGAGGATTTTTTTTTCAGTTTGTTTGGAACCCCATTTGCATGTCCGCAGAACTAAAACATGATAAATTCATGACATCAAACAAAACAGACATATACAATATTATGAAACAATTCTTGAAATTCACGATATAAGTACATCTCAAAACATGCAATCTTTAAGCGACGCCAATTTACCTGCGTTGTTTAATTTTTGAAATCTTTATCAGTATTGCTCAGCTTAATTTAAAGTATGTGATATTCACTTCGGCATTTGTGGAAGAAGAGATAGAAAAAACCCCCAAGAAAGTGCTTTAGGAGCCAACTCAGATAATTTTAATATTTACTGATAAAACAGTCCAGTGTTGCAACTATTTCGAAACTCACTAAAGATGAGCTGGGTATGATATAATAGCAACGTTTGCCTTCGATTTCTTCGTCATTTCTAAAGGCATTATAAAATCTTTTTTCAATCGTTAATGCTGATAATTATTAAGAATCAGAAGAGATAGATAATATTTAATATCTTGGTTGATGTTCAGCTTATGCACTTAAGTTAACTTAATTTCTTGCTCCATTGTAAAATTCATTCTTTAAAAATGAATACATTAGTTTATTTATCAATAATTCAATTATTTTTAATTTTTCCATTTTATCGATTAAATTCAGTTTTATTTTCTAACGAAATGGAATGGTAGTATATCATTAAAAACATTTATTGAGATGTTCCATAATTATTTGTTAAAATAATTATGAAATATGCTTAAGATTAAGAAATTGGAAATAGTTAGGAATAAAATGAAATTTAAGAAATTCGCTTTCATTTGTGCATTGAAAAACAGGAAAAAAAATTTTTTAATAAAAAAAGTTTGCAGGGGAATCGAAAATAAGAGCATAAAGCTATGAAAATAATAATGTACATCATAAAGAACATAATATCTGAAAATTCTTTAAAAATTAAAATATTTTTAAATGAAAATTTCTGTTACTAAATTTGATTTTTTAATTTACATTCCTCAATATTTATTAAAAGTTAAAATATTTATTAAAGTGCATTTTAAAATTTCAGATACGATTTAAGATTTGGTAAAATATTTTTAATACATTAACATTTTGAACACAAAAATTGTTTTGAAATTTTTATTGAATTGTTTGAAGGATTTTTTTAAACACAATATTGATTACACCGATCTATTGATGTAAATCATTTTCATTATTTTGGCCTGATAAACAGCTATCGCCTTATAAAGGCAGTGTTAATTGACCATATTGCTCCCGATTACAACTGAATAGGTCTCGTGTTTTTTTTAAAAAATAATGATATTAAAAGTTTCACAAGTCAGTAAATCATATTAACAAGGGGAAAAAAAGGAATATTTTTGTAAAACATTAAGTCGAAACTTTTATTTTTGCTAATAATAGGGAAGAATGTGTGTTTTGTTGGATCTTGACACCCTAGCCTGTTTGACTGACTTGGTTAACTTGGTTGCTAACTTGTTTGGAGGTGCTAACTTGGTTGCACACTTGTTTGGAGGTGCTTCTTAGAGCGATTTTTTAAAAATTTAAATTAAAAGCTTAATTAAAATAAATTTGAGTGAATTTTTGGTTTTCCCGCAATATCATCCGAAAATATTACATTGCAAAAATGCTTTTTACATCTTCGTGCAATTCAAAAAATTATCTTTCCAGTGATAACAATTTTTTAAACATGTAATCAATTTCTATTTTTAATCAAATTTTAAAACAGCAAGATATATTTTCCAACAATTTATCTATTTTAAAACAAAAATAAAATTTAATCTTTACGATCACGTTACTCGTACAGGGTTAAAAACAACATGTTGGCATCAATTTAGAAAAAACATGTTGGCATCAATTTAGAAACAACATGTTGGCATCAATTTGACGAACCCTCAAATTAAAAGATTAAATTAATTCTTAGCATAACTAAATGTAGGAAAATGTAATTCTTACATTTGGAAGAGTATGTAAAAATGAAATAAATATGAAACATGATAATATTTAGAAAAATAAGTTATATATTAGATTGTCAATTAACTTTTTAAATATTTATGTAATTAATTCTCTAATTCAGTATGATTTAGAAAACAGAGATTATACATATATATGATATTCCCCTAATTGAATCTCAATACTTAACTTCTAAAGAGTTCCCATTAGGCATATTCACATTAGCAGGACAAGGGATCTATGTGGTGTAAAGTATACGATTTTATGCTGTTAGAATAAATAAATATTATGATGATTAAATGATTGCTATAAACTGTCAATCCCGTGAGTATATTTAGTTCTAGATTACTATAATACTATCCCTTTAAATAAAAGAATATTGGCACATATTTATGCTTGTACTTGAAAAACAATATTAATTAACCATTGACCTGCTTTAAAGTCTTGAGTAATCTGAATGATTGGCATCGTGGCATTAATATTGAAACTGAGAGTGGAGTCCATGATCACAGCACTACTACTCCCTCAAGTGGTACATACTTCCATCGGGAAATAATTAAACTAAAAGACTAAACTTAATTAAGCCATCAACTTACCATTCTGATTTCCCAGCCGTGTACTCTTGATCCCCCCCCCCAAATCTTCATCGAGGGCATCCTGTTCATTTATCTGACTTGTATTTTATCTACCATGTTGTTATAACCACTCATTTGTTACTGTATTCACATAATATTATTACAGACAAACAGGTACAGAAATATATAAAAGTCCTTTTATAACGCGGGATTTCGTCTAGTCATTTCCTCCAATACTTTTAAAGTGTTTTCATATGGGACGATCTTAGATGCGAAATGACATTCCTCTAAGTCCGTAGCATTAACATAAAGATGATATATACGAGAAGGATATCATGATGTTAAAACGATTAAGGAAGAAATTTTAAAACTGAATTATCGACAAGAGACAAACGAAAATTGACTTTCAAATATGTGAGGTTAATATATTGAAGATGAATACCAACCACCTGAAGACATTATTATTATCAGTTCAAATTTTCAACGTTCTTATGCACCTGCTTTAAAATTTTGAAGTGACTTATCAATTTTAGAAGCAAAAGATAAGTCTTAAGAATACGAAAGAAAAATTCAACTTACCGTGAGGATCAAGAAAAGCAAATTCTTTCTGTAATGTTAGGCATTGAATGTTATGAAATATGAATATGAACACAAACAGATGAAACATGTTCACCCAATGGAATTTTCACGATCGGGTATTTGAGAATATTAACATGCGACACTTCTTGTGCTGCACGAAGAATGGAATCATGGATCTTTAGAACTGTTATCACCTCAGGTAGAATGAATAAGGCAAGATTGCGCCTCTACTCCACTATTTTTTTTATCAGCATTGACTGATATCAACAAGTGGGCTAGGCTCTTCCGTGAGCTTAAAAAACAGACTGGAATCCATTTTTTTTGTTTGCAGTTTCAACTTTATCTAAGGAAGTGGTCTGTAGTTTAACAGTTTCTAAAATTGCTCGTGATAAAATGAAATGTTATTCTATTCGTCATATAAGTTAAATATGACAAACAGCAGAAACATTTTTAAAGAGCAAAGTTTTGTTTATTAATAAAGCATGTTATCAATTTCGACATCCTTAGGAATTACTTTTAATAAAACTTTTAAATAAAGATGGGCGGGGGACTAGGTTCGAATTTGTCCAACGCAGGGAGAGTTACTGAATCAGAATTGTTGCCATGACTTCAGTTTAATTAAATATTGGGACTTTAGAACAGTCAATTTATGTTACAGTAAAATAAATATAGTTTAAGGAGTCAGTTTTACTATCTCGTTTAAGAAAAATAGAGAAAGTGCAGTAATCGTCACAAAATTCAATATTTTGAGGAATCTTTATTTTTAGAGTACCCTCAGCTCGAAAACATCTGTCTGTTTAAGATAAAGATTACTAAAAAACGTACTGAATTAGACGGATGAAATTTTATAAACAGAATTAGAACCAAATTTATAGATTTTTGTCAAATTTTGATTAAAATTCTTTTAAATGAAGTTTGTATGCCCGATTGTTCAAATATAATCTAAACGAACAGAGTTACATTGATAAAATTTGTTACACAGATTTAACATTCTTGGTTTAGATGCCAACTCAATTTTGAGCGACATCCAAGGGAGGGGGTTGACTGTCTGTCGGTCTATACTTTTAGAAAACTGTAAATTCGATAACTTAAAAATGCAGTGAATTAAATATATCGAATTTAGGCGTGATTTTGTGATATTAATTATAGTATTTATGTCATTTTTTCCTAATCAGCACGTCATCATCTGAAAAGTGATTAGTGTTTCGAAAAATACTAATTTGTATTAATTAAACTAAATAAGAGGAACCAAGATTAATTTTCTTTAAATATAAAAGTGCTTAGTTCAGAAATATTGTAAACAATAAGAAATATAGTTCTGAAGAAAGATGCAATTTTTAAAATGTCTAACTATCAATCGTATATTTTAACTACTATTTATGTAATTGGATTGGATTTATAGTTTATTCGGTTGTTGAGTTCGAATTGCATTACAGAGCACAATACCGTCCCAATTCCTGAAACCATTTCTTAGCAGGATTGTTAGAAAGTATGTGAGGTGGAAGTAACAACTAACATCGGGAAAAGTCTACAAGTTCTCTGTATGGAAACCAATCACTCAGAAATAACAACTTCCGAGAAAGTATTTTACAAATAATTAACATTGTTGGAAAGGCAGCCTCTTATTGTTACTTACTAGAGACTGTTTTTTATTTCATAATTTTAATTATGTTGCAATTAAAATATGAAATGTTAACTTAGTTTTTTTGACGAGTATTCATTGATGATCTGGCAACAAATAGATAGGAATATTATTAATTGCGGTAAAAAAGAAAACTGAAATTATACAAGCAATCAATTATTAATTTAGAAGTAATATTAGCTATTTTTTAACTTTTACAATACTTACTTTTAATGAAAATAAAAAATGGAAGCTTGGATTATAGAATAATGAAGAAAGAAACCATATATACCTTAATGGTCTTTCACAAAAAAATCGCAAAGCTGTGCTTGAAAATGGATTCATCATCTAGAATGCAGTTTAGATTGAGAAGTTTTTATAGTCAAAAAGATGATATTTTATAATACACGGTTTAATTTCTGTGCAATATTTTACAACGAATAACTAATAGAATGGACTCTAATTACATAAGAGTATTAAGTTCCATAATTCGAAAAAAGTAAAAATTTAAAGAAAATGTGGAATATTTTCATATGCTGAAGTTGAATGAGTGAATGTTGCTTTTATTTAACAAAATGCAGCATTCTTATCTAATTGCATTGATTTAATTTCAATGCAGTATTTCTGATACAAAAAAATTTAATTAATGAATTTCTTTATTATGATACCGATATAAGTAAGTATACTTTATTATTATTATACTTACTTTAAATGGTATTTTTTTTCTAAATATTTTGTATTTTCGATGATAGTTACACTGATTACCGAATTATTTTCTCAAATTTGATTTGGTGAAAAAAAAAATCCGAGGAATTTTTAAAGTGCATATTTTTTTAATAACAATGCATTCCAAAAGTACTTCTGAAGCTCATCGAAGTGAAATTGTAGATGAAATATTAAAATAAAAGAAATTTGAAATCGGTTTTAACTTGATGAATTTAAATTTTTCTTATTGAACGTATAGAAATCCTCGGGCTTACCTTTTGCGGTCGGATGTCTAGTGTAATTCGTCATTCAAGACTGTGCATCATTTTGTCGTTTTATTTACTGATTTTTCAAATTTAATTGTTAAAAATACCTACATAATGGTTAAGAGATGTAGATTAATTTTTCAAAGAAATTCGACTTAAAAGAATGCTATATATTTATTTTTCATAGCAATAAACAAATATTTATACTAGATGAATAATTTTGCATCTAATTTATTTTTCGGACTGCAAAAGGCTAAACTAAATATCCCACGGGGCTTACAGAAGTAGACGAACATATTACATAAAGGTATCGTATACAGAAAAGCTACTAACGTATCGCATTCGCTTGCACATCCTTTTTTAAAAAGAGGGCAAAATCAAACATATTACAGATAGAACAGATAAAGAACAACCATGTCCGAACTGGGACTCGAACCCAGGACGCAAAGATCATGGGGAAAACGCGCTACCTCTGTGTCAGGACGTCTGCGAAAAATGTTGATAAGCCCTCAAAAAATGTATAAACTGTTTGTAATAGAGCAATTTATTTGATTTTTAGAAGCAGACAATTATATAATTTGTTATGACATATTAAAATGCATAAAATGAAATAATTAAATAAACAAATAAAAACTGATTGACCATTTGCGTTATAAAAGTAAATGGAATGTTTCATTTTCCTTGTAAATTTTTGTTACAACGACATTCATTTAAATTTTCTTTAAGATACTTGATGAAGTTTCTAATTACTTTTTCGCTATAAATTATCTCCGATATATTTTTCTAAGTTTCCACCTTAATGAAAAGTTAATGCGTTTCAGACACAATTAAACACCATCTCAGACAAATTAAGCTCAAAGGAGGATTTCTTACGAAAAACTAACATCCATCTTTTACTGGCAGAAAAAAAAATCATTTGGACATCGGGAGACTTATTCCAAAAGAAATTTCCTGCTTCCAGAATACTTTTCTTTGTGTTCTATCTCCTTCAAGAAATAGGCTAATTTCAGGATAATGATATCCTTTCTGATTAAATACGCTGCATTTTCTTTTCCCTCTTTTCTATTCCCTGGCGAAGTTCATAGCTTAACGCGCAATCTACAGAACTATACTTTAACCGAGAAACACGCTCCATTTGCATCTGAATTGTGTCCTTAATTATCAAGGCACGGGTCCCCGAAGCCCTTGCATCATCTCGGCCTGTTACCAAACAATCAAGGCCCCTAATTAAGGTAGGGAAAGAAAATTTTTAGAGGTAACTATCCCACATTTATTCAAATAAGTGTTTCCTTGGCAACAACTGCTGCCTGATTCTTTGTCCTCTGCTGCAGGGTCCACGTTCCCGTTTGTCTCTATGGTAACGTAATTAAAGATTAGAAACTGAAAGAGAACTCCAGAGCATTTTAGGAAGTCGACCCGAAGGCTGAAACTGATTGGATTAAAGTGTTACTGTCTGTCGAAAAGTTTTGACAAATTAGAGAAGGTTTTTCTTTTACCTAGAAGGTCTTTGTTTCCGTGACTCCCTTTTTTTAAAAATCCCTCTTTAGATTTCTCAGCGTCTTATTGACTGCTTGCTACCGCGTTGTGTAAGGAATACACAGAACGGATAAGTTAGCTTAATTTTTGTCTAAAGTAACTTTGAAGATATTGCTTTTTATGTGTTATTTATTTTTGATTTTAAAATCTGAGACATCAAAAACAAAGATGTGAAATAAGGATATCCTTCTTTTGTATTTAAGATATCAAAAAATTCTACGAGACAAAAAATATTCTTAGTTTCGAATTTTCTAGAATATGAAGATTCTTCATAAAAATGCAGAATAAATTTGTCCGTTTGATTTTACGCGAGTGTAACAAATTTATAATTAGAAAGAATTTAGCAGAAAATAATTGAAGGTATATTAGTTTAAAATTTAAATTACTATTTTTTTTTTTCATTTTTAGAAACATTTTTTATAGAAAAGTAAAGAAAACACTTCAGTGACTTACTTTATATTTTACTTATTTTTTAAAAAAATGTTTAAGTTTAAAACTGGTATGGGTATCATAATCTTTCATTATTTTTCAATTCCTACTATTAGCTCACACTCTCCTTATATATATCTTGTTCAAATTTTCAATCGTTAATAAAATACTTTCTATTCATCCAATAAAGTTCAAGTAAAATATTTTAAACTTGTAGTGGATGATCTTTAATGTTAATACAGTTTTTCCGAATATCAATTCATTATTTTTTATTAATTAACCCATTTTCTCGCCTTTATAACAGTTCTTTTTAGTAGTCGGGATTTTCGGTTCCGGATAGCTTGGTTGGTAGGGTGTTGGGTTTGCGCTCCTTGTACTGCGAGTTCGAATCTGGTCACAAAGTTCTCCATGGTGGGAGTTATACCACTTGGGGTTCTGAGTCAAAGGTGATCATTATTCGGGTGCTTATAGGTTCATACCCTCAGAAGCTACTGCTCCTCTCCTTCCGTTGTAAAGCGGAACACGGGAACAAAAATTGTACTTATTTAATAAAAAGTAACTAAAACAAAATCTTTCCTAACTTCCTAAATTTTTCCTCATATTCAAAGTAGGAATTGAATTTAAAAAATTGTTTTTTATATTACTTGTTATATTAAAAGCACCATCTTATTTTATGGATTTTTCATTAATGAACAATATTGTAATACACAGTGGCGTAGAGTGCGTTTCAACTGTCTGAAATATTAGCCAAATTAGAAACCCTTTTATTTAGGTATTTGATTTCAAAATGCTCCTAAGGAATGATTCCTTAAGTAGAAATTTATTATTGTGTATAACACAAAGTCTAAATAAAGAAGTCATAAATGTGTGTATTATAATACAGAATGTGTTAGTCAGTAGTCATTAGGATAGCCCATGTGGATTATAAACATTATGCTAACTGTTTTATTTCTACCTGTGTGCAAGTAATGCCAAACAAAATAAATGGACAAACGGATAAGAAAACATCAATAATATTGTGCACATGTTTTTCAAGCAGTCTGGTATTATAATATACAAATAAAAACAAATACATATCCAGAAAGTTAATTAAATAATAATAATAATAATAATAATTTAATTATAAAAATAAAATAACATTTACAGTCGCAGATTTCTCTCTCTCTCTCTCTCTCAACTGCTGTCAAAATAACATATGTGATAATAAAGCAATACTGGTAAAAGCAGTTTAACCTTTTAAAAACGAATTTGCTTTCAAAGAAGTGTACGTAATAATAATGCAGTACTGGTAAAAACAAGTAAAAGTATTTTTTGCCCTTAAAATGTGGAGACATCAGAAGCTCCTGACCAAAACATCATGTTCTCACATGATAATAAAAATAATTAGATAGAAACCAATAATATAGCAGTAGTTTCGAAAATGAACAATACCATGAAAGTTATTTCTCCTAAGATTCGGAAAGTCTTACTTTTTTGAAGATTCTCTAACTTAAAATTTATCGCGATATATAATTTCTTCTATTTAATTTAAAGAAAAAATATTTGATGTTTGTTCAGTACAATTTTATTAAAAGAAGAGCATTCTTCTAAGAATATTACAACAAATCATAAAAAATATTATTTCTTAAAACCTATTTATAAATTGCAAATCGAGAAAACGTCGAATATCATTATTTAAGTCAATTCAAAGGTCATAGGAAAAGAATTCACCGATAAATTAGTTTGAATAATATGAACTTATGAAAAAGCTATATGAAATGAAAATAAAATTAAGGCAAATAAATCGACTTGCTTTTACCAGTATTGTATTATTATTGTGTATCTTCTTTGAAAAGCAGATGCATTTTTAAAGAGTTGATCTGCTTTTACCAGTATTTCTTTTTCAAACTGGTTTAAACTACGTAATGACTTTAATTAAGACAAATAAGAACTTCAAATAATAATTATCTCACATAACTTGAAATCTGCGTTCGTAAATTTCATTTTTCTTTATAACTTGGACTATACAGCCTTTGTTGACAAACTGAAAGCATTAAATCATATTAATCGAAGATTCGGTCTCATTTGGGATAGCTGAAACGTTCTTTTTGACTTCATAGAGAAAGTAAATAAATTTTTCTGATACGTAATGAGAACAACTATATTTTAAATTATGAGGAGTTCCTATTTTTCTTTTGTTTCCGCGCATTACCAATAGATGGCAGTACGTGTTTAGAAAGAATCTTTATATCTTCCGCCGATTTTATAACAATTTTCTTTGTGTTTAGTATATAAATTGAGTTTTCTTGATTAATTTTTGTAAATTTCTCTTCAGTAATATTAACAAATTTTTTATTATTTTATGAATTTAGCTTTAGGGCTTGTTATAAATATAATTATTCCCAATTTATCAGTGAAATAGCCACTAAGGGAAGTAACAATAATGGCATATAAAAATATGTAATGATATGTCAATATTATATATTTGTACAATTATGTAAAGAATACAACTATGACAGTTGTATTCTTTGTATCAATAACAATTATTATTATAATTATTTCTTTTATAATTTAAAATAATATTAGTTTTTTAAAATTTATTTTAATATGTGATTTAAGAATATTCATTTAAATGGTCAAATTAAGATTATAATGAATTCTGCACTGTTTTAACTTAATGAGCATGTCACTTATTTTTTTTATCTCTTTATATTTTTTCAATTATTTTGAAAATATATTTTACTTTTTTGTTACTTGCTTTCTTTGGTAACTTGCTGATTTGCTGGAAAAATCACTAAAATTTCAATTAAATATTTTATGTAACTTAGTCTCTTCATAATTTCTTCAACAAAATATTTTAAAGCTTCAAATTCTGGAGTCATATAACTCATACTACTAATGAAGCTTTATGTCTTGATGTTTATTGTTCTATATAGCTCTATAATTTTCTATTTGCTCTCATAAAATGTGAACTTTTAATTGGAATTTTCTAAAGCTGACAGAAAATAAAGAAAAAAAAAATCCTCAGAGATATTAGGTAGTTTTATTCATTGTATCTCTCTGATTTTCTGTTCATATATATATATATATATATATATATATATATGTATCTATACAACATTAAAAATATCATTACACACATTATATATATATATAATGTGTGTAATGATATTTTTAAAATTTAATTGAACCCAAATTAACTTCTAAATTTTATCTTACTTTATCCCACAGTAATATCATTCTAAAATATTCTCTTAATTCATGATCCATTACACTCGCTCTAGTTAATTAATTCAACTTAAGCTGTGTAAAATTACTGAAACAGCTAAACGCCTGTTACTTTCTCACACTCCATGGGAGAAATGATAATTGCTGACCTAAACAAAATACCTTTAAAAATATCCCTGTGTTTCCCTTGCCTCTTATGTGTGAAACATGGAAATCTCCACTGAAATCTAAGTTTATATGCTCTATAAAAAATATTTATCCCTATCAAAATCTTGGTATTTAAGACCAGGG
>JAOUZG010052544.1:1883213-1894470 GCA_026289955.1 Argiope argentata | reverse complement strand
TATATATATATATATATATATATATATATATATATATATAATATGTTAAATTTGAAGATATTTTAAAAATTATTTTTATATGATATTTATCGATGAAAAGAATCGCAATTCCAATTTAATTGTAATTAAAAATTTTTAAAAAATCGCACCGAGATGTGCATCCCCCTTTTCAAAGCATGTATTTTAATAAATAAAAAAAGAATTTTGGAATAAGTAATGCGTATTTATCATATCCTAAAGCCAAAATAATCGTGTAATTTTAACTAAATCTTAACTATATTCATTACTAATATCAAATAATGAAATAATTAATGCAGAAAACAATTTATATTCCAAATTTTTCTTATACTAAATTTTTATGAGTTGATTCTTCGTTGAATAAAAATCGCTACTGCCTTTTAATTTATTAATCTGATTAAAAGAAATTAAGGAAATAAGAGTTTTAAAAATTTCTTTCATTTATAGAAGTTTATGATCCTTTTTTCATATTTAAAAAAACTATAAAGTAAAGTGAGAGATTAAATTATATTTTATTAACATATTTACTAATAAATTCTACTCATACTCTAATAAATACTCATTTTAAAATTGTATTAGATGTTATGTTTCTTGTTATGATTTTAAGAATTGAAATAAAAGCATTTTCTTGTATATCTTTTTGAATATAAAATAAAATTAATATTTAATATTTCTGTCTCGTGTTTTGTTTTCTGTTGAAATAATGAATAATTAATGCAAAAAAGCTATTCCAATGAAACTTTACGCCATTTTTATTCCAATTTAATTTTTAAAGTTAAATTATACCACATATTTTAATATTAAAAATATGAGATATAATAAGAGTCTCAGTTTTTCATTTACCATGAGCAAAAATATATGCATTTATTTTAATTTTATATTTAAAAAAAATATAATAATTTATTGCAAGTGAACTTCTCTACCTCTACTCCTTTGTTTTTAATAATTCATCGATTCAACCTCATCGGTTGCATCTTCTTCCAAATCCTTTTAAAAAGGAAAATATTTTCTGCAACAGATAATCATTTTTTTGGCTGCCGCTGCTTACCATAATGATCCTGTATTAATCATAACCGCAGGATCGTGACCGATCTCGCTCATATTTAATAAATTCGCGTGCAATTTACACGAGCTCCCATCTTTTGAAGTTTCTAAATATCCCCGCCATTTATTAAAATTATAACGAAGAAACTGATCCCCGGGTCCTTTGCGTGTTGCTTCGACGATGAAATTAATTCTGCTTGCAAAATGTATTGAAAGGTGTTTTGTTACTCTCTCGTGCAAAATAACAAAATAAGGCTAAAAGTTTTGTGTTAAGTTCAAAAACATGGGAGAGAGTTTTGGTGGTTTAGAATACCAAAATTAAAACTGTGCATTAAGGGAATAATAAGAGCTACAAGTATATGCCATAAAAATGTTTATGGCCGAATATTTTGCATGAATTTTTACAATAATTATCAGGCATCGATATGCACGAAAATCCTTGTTAATATTAGGTTGCCTGAAAAAGAACTAGTATTTTAATTAAAATACGCTTGAAAAAATAATTAAACAATTTTTGCTGCGAATATTGGTGCATTTTTTTCGTGAATTACTGAACATTTATCGAGGTTTCATATATTTATATAAGATTTGAAATTTTTATACGTTTTGGCTTTATTCAAGAAAAAAATGACAAAACAATTATTATTATTCTACATTTTGCAATAAAATTGAATGAATAATTTTTAAAGTTTGAATAAAGGTCGAAAAAAAGGAAACGAATAAGATGTATTTGTATATATGATTATTATGATTATATATGATGCGCATATGATTTGTTAAAAGTATGATTTGTTTTTGAGTATATATGATTTGTTGAAAGTGTTTTTTTTACTTAATTACATTTCCTTCAAATTCGATAAAATTGTTCTAACGATACTATATCAAATATTTTCTGTTGCACAGTTGGCAACAGCTGTAAATAGTTAGTTAGGTTTTGTAAAGAATAAAGTAATTCTTTTGATACTTTCAATCAAATTTGATGCAGATAGACCCATACAAAATATTAGTAATAATTATATAAAATAATTTTTATATAGTTTTATACCATCATTCCTTTTGACTCTGGGAAATGAAATTAAACTGACCAACTCATAGTTATTGTTTGACAATAACCTATTGCGTTTTGTTATAGCGACAACTGCTCATTATGCGTTAGCTCATGAAATAATCTAAAAGAAATCTATCGTTTTCTATAACCCATAAAATGTATATTATATGGGATGTAATATAGGTATTCTATGTACAGTAGTTAAAAAATATTTTTTTCAAATTTCTTTTTTCGTTGACTGTTTTTGTAATTTGTATCCTAATCATCAATCATTATTATCAGAAAATAAATAAAGTCGAAGAAAATAATTTAAATTCTTTATTAGTATTTTATAAAAAAAGGTCCCTTTGAATCCACTTGAATACTTTAATTAATTAATTATTATTATTAATATTCTTTTAGACTTTATTAGATTTGATCTTTTATGAATATGAGTGTGTTATTAAAAAATCTGCCATGATCTGAATTGTATGTCATGTTATGGGCTATTAATGTATTGCAATATTATATAAAGTACCATTCTTATTAAATCAGTGCCGCAAATATTGTGAGGCAATAAGGACAGTCACAGTGCAGTGGATACCTTTTCTGCTATTCAGAACTGAAGGAAGGAATTGATTACATTTATATATATTTGTAATAAGGCAATCCTTGCGCAACACAAAGTACAACTCAAGGCTTACAGAAGTACGTAGACGCAACTATATATATAGATAAATACAGATAAAAATAAAGATAAAAAGAATAAGAAAAAAAGCATAAAAACAATGCAATACATTTACAGAATAAGGGAACAGTTATTATGTGGTCGACCAAAACATGAACCGGAGGTGGAAATTTAATATTACAGGCATTGAGATCCACAATAAAATCTCTTCAGTAATTTTGGAGCAGTCAAAAAACAAGTGTTTGACATTTTGATTGCCACCCACACTGCAAGAGCTCACATAAGTGTCCGATAATCCAAATTTCTTGTAATTGGAATTACCAAGGACAAATTAATTAATTACGTTTAAGAGCAATATATCTTTTTTGTAAAAAAATGGATAACTCCACATTTTAAAAAATTAAAACAGTTCTATCTGAATCAAAGGAAAAAGATATATATATATATATATATATATATATATATATATATATATATATATATATATATATATATATATATATATATATATAGGCAGATTTCAGAGTCGTGGCCGAAATCATGGAGAAGACAGGTTGAATTATTTCGTTTTATTTCCATCACGGGATCATTCATTATTTACAAGCGAAAGCTACGTGCACAATAGAAAACGAATTGACGAAAAAGCTGATTAAATTTTTCTCTCTGAATTTATGCCTTCTGGTTTTAAGAGGGATCTTCGACACATGTCAATCACATGTACAGTCCGTGCAAAGGAATCCTAGGGATCTTTTAATGGCTTTTACAAAGCTGGCTAATTTCTGTACCTACACTTGGAGTGAGGGAAAGTAGCCGGCGTTTACCTGATTCAGCAGTTTTACACGGCTTTTTTGAATTAATTAACTAGAGCTAGTGGAATGGATCAGGAAATAAGAGAATTTTTTAGAATGATACTACTATGGGTTAAATTAAGATAAAGTTTGGAAATTTATTAGGATTAAAATTAAGAGTTTAAATTATCATTACATATTTATAAAAATCTAAGAACATTTTTTTAAAAATAGAAATTTTTTTTGAAAGCTTTCTTCACAATTGGAGTCATTATTTTAAAATCTTTGTCCTTGAAACTTATTGGATTTGGTTTTTATAAGTGTGAAATGCTGCTTTTTAAATAAAACATAGGTTTTTACTCTTCTGGGAATATTTTCTTTAATAGAACATATGACAAGATATACGCACCACTTGTTTTGGCGCAGCATGGTCAGCTTTGGCTCTAGCGCCATAAAACTCCAAGCATCCATCCATCCACAATCTATAACTTTGATATCGAATTCACCTTTTTTTATTCTTTGCAATTCTCTTTCTGGTTCTACTGATCATACGGTATACAATTTAACCCCTTTTCAATTCAGTCTCATTTATTGTGGTAAAGTAAAATAAAAATGAATACTATTTTTTTAAAATCACAGTCATTTTAACCCCAATTCAAGAGATAATAACGATAATTGTGATGGTGGCTTCAATGATGTCTGTTTTTGAGACATTTATGTGAGTAAAAATCTGAATTCTCCATTAAGACTTGTAGAAATTCTGAATTCAACCATTAGCAGGCAATTCAAATTGTGAAAGGCAATTACTCTATTCTTGATAACAGATGAAGCAGTATGAAGCCTTTCACAAAATATATAAAGAACGTTTGATGTTTAACGCAATAAACAAATGCTGTTCTTTATAAATAGAGATATTAATAATTATTATAACATCAGTTTAAATAGATAGCTTCTAAATCGCTGATTTCTCACAATTGTTATCAATATCTCATATCATTCTAAAATTATTTATTAACTTCTAATTTTTTTCTATCCATACTCAATAATTGATCTAAAAATAATTATAATCTAATTATTTATTAGCTAGTTTCTTGAAGGAATCCAATCTACTGAATGCAGAAAAAATATTTAAACATTATTTTTCTTATAATTAAAGTTAATAAACATTAACCTCTTAGAAAAGATAAGGAATAAAATTGAACTTGTATGCAGGGATCTGGTTTGAATTATCTGTTTGCCTGATAAATTTTAAATCTGTAAAAGATTTTACTTAAAAAAATACAAAATGAGAAATCATAAATTTTTAATATTTTATGAAGATTGCTTAGAAACTCCTATCTTTATCAAGGTTGTTTACTTAAGATTTAAAACAATTATTTCTCTTCAATTTAATATTCGAAAATAAATTTCAAAATTATTTATGACTTTAAGAATTAAGTACGCAAAAGTTACAACCAAACTGAATAAGAAATTCATTCAAGATTAACTATTTCAATCACGTACAATGAAAATCTGATCTTTTTTTATGTGTGTAATAATTCTATTTCAAATACATTACGTTTGATTATTTACTTCTTGAAAATAGAATTTATGTAGAAATTAAGCATTTGTCATTTGGGTTACTGTTAAAAAATGAATAAATATTCTTATCTCAAGCTTTCAGTTATTTATTGCCTTATTATTGAGTGATGTCTTAACTTACCACTGCTAATTAAATTAATTAATATTGCTTAATACGCTTGATTTCTCAGTAAATGTTGACCAATTCCGTCTCCAAACGAGAGATTCCCGAGTCGAACATATCCATGCAACAAGGATACTTTTGCGTCCATTTTACGAATGGAACCTGGGCCACAGCCCGAACTCGCCTCCCATATACTTGTCACCGGACAACGCTACCAGCCCTGATTAATTGCTTAATTTGCAAAGTCGCTCTCCAGCAATTCACCCTGATTGCCACTGTGTCGCAGGATTAAATGTTTCCTTAACACACCATTAAACGGAAACACATTTTAACCTCGGATTGTGGCATTAGAAACCTGGCATTTGCTGCAATTACATCGTATAACAGGGCTTAACATATTTTCTGATTCATCGGAGTCATGTAAACCACTGGTTGTAAATCCCCAATCTTTGCGCATCGTTGAATTATTTACATGCAACCTAATCTATGGTTTCTAATGCTGTCATTATAAGACTGTTTGAATACGTTATAGAAATTAAGAGTTTTAGTAATATTTCGTATGTGCATTCACATAATATTAATGTATTTAAACGCAGAATCAGATTATTTTTCTTGGCAATTTGTTACTTTGTTACACTGATTTCGGGTTATTAAAATCAATAGTATCTAATATATTTATTCTGTTAATTATCTTGCTTTAGCCATTTACATAAGAATTCAGCTTGAGCAAAAGTTCAAACATGATCAAAAGTTAAAGGAGTTAAAGTGTTATAAGATTTAAAGCTATCGAATATCGATGAAATGCGGAAAATCTGGAAAATCCAGCGAAAGTTTGCGCCTTCTAATTTTTAGACAATGAGACAAGATCTAATTATATCTAATATTGATGAAATGTGAGAAATCTAAGCTGCGCAAATCTAACTAAAGCTTGTTCTTTTTTTATTCAGGCGCAATGCGACAAGATCTAAAGGTATTTAATACTGATAAAATGCAAAAAATCTGGATTCCGCAAATCCAGCTAATACTTTGCTCGTTCTTAAGACAAGATCTAATGATATCTAATATTGATGAAATGCAAAAATTCTGGACTGTACCAATCTAACTGAAAATTTTCGTTCTCATTTTGACACAGTTTATCAAGATCTAAGGATATCTAATATTGATGAAATGCTAGAATCTGGACTGCACAAATCCACCTTAAGTTTAGTCGTTTTGTTTAGACACAATACGACTACATCTAGAGATATCCAAAACTGATGAACAAAAATGTAGACTGTGCAAATTAGCTAATGTTTGCTCTTTCTTATTTAGAGACAGTGGGTGAAGATCTAAAGATATCTAATATCGATGAAATGTAAAAAACCTGGACTGCGTAAATCTAGCAAAAGTTTGCTCGTGTTTATTTAGGCACAATGTGACAAGATCTAAAGGCATTGATAAAACGAAAAAATTCCGGATTGCTCGAATCCAACTAAAGTTCTTATTTTTACACTACGGGACAAGATCTAATGATATATTATATTGATGAAATACCATCGTCTTGGTAAAAAGATAGCACATCTTACCCGTGATCTTGGTGTTCCGGGTTCGGGCATGGTTGTTTTTCTGTGTTCTTTACGTAAGGTGTGTGAATGTGCCTCCCTGCAAAAAGGGCTGTGCAATCAAATATGACGAATGAGTAACAAAAGTCGTACTCTTGACTCTAATTAGCGCTACTAAAAAAACAAGAGACTCTTATTAGGCTTAAATCGCTGACTACTTAAGAGGGCTTGTACATATCAAGTGCCATAAGAGACAACAACAAAATTGATGAAATGCAAAAAATCTGGACTATGCAAATGTAACTGAAATTTGTTCGTTCTTAGACACAGTGGATCAAGATCTAAAGATATTTGATACTGATGAAATATGAAGATTGTGGACTGTATAAATCCATCTAAAGTTTACTCGTTTTATTTAGACACAATGTAACAAAATCTAAAGGTATCTAGAATTGATAAAATGCAAAAATTTTAAACTGTGCAAATCCAGCTGAAGTGTGCTCATTCTTGTTTAGAGACAATGGGGAAAGATCTAAAAATATCTATTATCGATGAAATGTGAAAAATCTGGACTGAACGAATTCGGCCAAAAGTTCGCCCGTTCTTATTTGGATATTCTGGAAAATTTCGAATTTCATTTTTGCTATGAATAATGCAAATCATAAATGTTGCAATCAAAGAGATCATGGTGGGGATCTAGCAGATTATGAACTATAATGGCTTAAAGTTCTTACCTCTATGAGGGAGAAAGTTTTCTATCTGTTAATTATAGCTACCTTTAAAGTTATTCTGTCTTTTTTAAATTAAGAGGAACTGAAATACTGTCTGGTTTGAAAAGTATTAAAACATCAGGATAGAATCATGCTGTAAATCTTTCAGAGTCTAACACATCATTGGAAAATAATAAAATCGATTGGGATTGTATAAAAGCCAATGGTAGTTGAATTATGGATATCATATCCACAGGTGTGGTTTTTCTTTTATTTAATAAAGGGATTATCCCCTTCTCTTAGCATAAACATTAACATAACGATTGCTTACAGATTTCTTCATTTTAAAATCTTTTCACATGAACTTACAAGTTAGAGGTCACGGGGTTGAAATCTGAATTTGGAATGAGATTTAGTATAATGATAGTATACATTTAGGAGGTTCATTCGTGAAAATATTAAAATGCAATTATCAGTCAATTTTCAGAAAATGGTCCACAGACTTTTAGTAAAGCTTATCTATACATAGTATAAAATGAAGTCTCCTCAAAGCGTCTGTGTGTTGGAACCACAAAAACTCGAGAAATAGTTAGCGGATATTGGAGATATTTATACTATTTTGCAGATTATTTATTGGAAAAGGTTTTAGTACATTGAAATAAAAAAAAGGAGAATTTTATAATTGCTATTTTAATTTATAAGCGCATCTGCAAATAGCAAGCGCTGTGGTATGCATAGGTTATACATTTCTTTGTTTAAGCCTGATTTTAAACAGCGATTCAAATTCCATAATGCCGAAAAGAAAGAAATCTAACCTCAACATCTTTTTATGATTGTTTTATGTTAAGTAACATGCCCATATCACATCGGGTGGAGGTTAGATTTAAGTTTAAAGTTAATTTTTCTTCTTGGATGCAATACTACAGGATAAGCCGTGCCAGTACTATTAGTATACTTACATCCTTAACTCTCGTCTGGATGATCACATTTGCGTAGTTGTCTAGGTTGTTTAAATAATTTTATTTTTCAAAAACGCATCTTATTTATGATTTTTTTTCATTTTAAGATTTTCATTTTGTTATTATGTATTTCGATAGTAAATATTTTAGAATAAAAAATATTAAACAAAATTAATTGTAAATTTTTTTTAATTAAATAAGAATTATTAAAAAATTCAGTCAGGTTGAACCCTGAATTTCCGCAAGCAAGACTGGTATCTAGATAGCCATGCTATTGGGATCATCCAGTCGGGCATCAAGTTATCAGTATCTAAGCTTTACCAAAAGTGTGAGGACTATTTTCTGGAATTTGACTGGCCATTGCGTTTTAATATTTTCACGAACGAACGTTTTAAATGTATCATTGTATTAATTCTCATCCCGAATTCAGTTTTAAACCCCGGGCTGCCGCCTTGTTAGTATAGTATGCACTGTTTTGCCAATCGATTAAAAACAATAATTAATGTTAAATTTCAGTTTTAGTAATAAGATCACATACCAAATTTCGCATATCTAAATAATTGAATATTGAGTTATCTTGCTAAAGTGTAAAATGACAGATAGTCAATTAGATTGACGCATTTCGTTCAAAATTTGATATGGATCTAATTTTAGGGTGTTAAAAAAATTATTTGCCAAATTTTTATTCATTCATCTATTCACGTTTTATAATTATCATGGTCATATGTACTGGAATGGACAGACAGACTTTTCTGAATAGATTTTTGTCAAAAGATAGCAGAAGCCTACGAATTTGATATATATGGTATGGTTTGGTTTCGGATATACTAAATTTTTTCAGCCTAGTTCAAAGCATTCTTGAGCTATGGAGTCTACAGAGACAATTGGCAAATATGGTTTCTAAAAAATTTTTTTGAACTTGGGAAATATTTGAAATCTAGAGATTCCTTAATTTTTTTGTTGATCACAATATTTCCTTTTTGCGCTGATAAAAAAAATGATACTTCATTTTTTAGTAATATTTTCTTAATCATTTAATCAAGTAATACATGTTTATATATGTATTTTTCTAAAGTTTTCAACAAACCTTAAAATTTATCAAATTTTGATTCAAAATTGAGAACGAATCCTTTGAAATATACTTCTGAAAATGGATATTATTTTTGATTTACATACAAATATGATTTTATCTATGCGTTTTCTAAAAATTTTATAAATGCGTTTTGAAATATCTTATTTATTCTAAGATGTTTTTTTTGCAATAATTGTTTGTCAATGGTTATATTTATATTTGAATGGCTTATGTCTTTCCAACTACAATTTAGAATTGAAAATCTGATTTTTGTTTCATGTTAAGACGAGTGGGAATAATCTCTTGCATAATTTCGCTTACTATATAATAAATTTATTTACTATCTATTAAATTTATAAATTTATTTATTTTATCTACTGTTCATTTTGTTAAGTATGTGCCAATGACAAAAAATAGTTATGAGAGTTCCTATTAGAGTGCGATATTTGGCGATTAATCACTGGGATTCTGTTAATAATCAAGGGACACGTATATAATTGTAATTATAAAATCATATCGAATTTCGTGTATTTAAATTACATTTTTAAATTATCGCTTTTACATGCTTATAAAAATGTAGACCGACAGATGATCAACACCATGACGGGTTTGGTTTCACATTTGATATTAATCCACTTTTTAAAAGTTAGAAATTTTCAAATTTAATCTAAAGTCCGTATACCAAATTTCATTTATGTAGCTTTAAGCATTTTTAATTTATTATGTTCACAAACAGACATTATGTCAAAAAAAAATTTCGGATTCAGAAAACTTGGAAAGTGGGATTCGTCAAAGTCTTGAGTTCGAAATTTTAGACTTTTTTTGTATATTACGTAAACGTGAAAGTAAAAAAAGTTTAATTCAATGGTACTATTACGATTGCTGTCGTAATTTTTCTATTATTTTTTAATTGCATTAAAATTAATTTTCATTTTAGCCGCTACGAAATGAATAGAATAAATATAATTAATATTGTTTTATGTTTACGAAGAATTTTGCTGTTCCTCTTCTGCTACTTATTATTTTATTCATGCATTCTTCCTATCAATAATTTTTCTACTTTTTTTTCCCAGGCGCATCATTAATTTTTAAATCATTTTTAACGACTATGTTTACTGCAAAACTCGTTTAACGAGCTGAATTTTCTCCCAGTTCTTACTCGTAATTCTAAAAAAACTGAATAAGCGAAACAATTTTTTTCATAGAAATTTTTGAAAAACAAGGGTAAAGCGTTCCATTTCTAAAAGAAAGTAATACTAACATAAATCTATAATAATAATATTTATTATTTATAATGTATGTTTTTTTTCACAAGAAAATAGTTCCATTTCGAAAAGAAATAATACACACATAAATCTATTATAATACTATTTATTATTTATAATGTATGTTTTTTTTTTCACAAGAAAATAGTTCCATTTCAAAAAGAAATAATACTCACATAAATCTATAACAATACTATTTATTATTTATAATGTATGTTTTTTTACAAGAAAATAGTTCCATTTCGAAAAGAAACAATACTCACATAAATCTATAATAATACTATTTATTATTTATAATATATGTTTTTTTCACAAGAAAATAGTTCCATTTCGAAAAGAAATAATACACACATAAATCTATAATAATACTATTTATTATTTATAATGTATGTTTTTTTCACAAGAAAATAGTTGCATTTCGAAAAGAAATAATACTTACATAAATCTATAATAATACTATT
>JAOUZG010052544.1:1811577-1881604 GCA_026289955.1 Argiope argentata | reverse complement strand
CACACACACACACACACACACACACACACACACACACACACACACACGTGTGTTTAAGTTAAAACTATCATTTATAATTTTGCGTTTAAAGCGTTATATGTGAAACTTTCCATTAATTGCTCATTGAGGTATGCATTCATTTATTTTTTTTGTCAAAGAATATCGCATTGAAAACGAATTTTTTTATTTTTATAAAGACTTTTTAAAAAATTTCCATAGACCCTTTTTTATAGAATATCAGTTTCGATTTGAGGTAGAATATGTTTAACAATTCAGCCAATATAAATTTAGGCGAAGAAATTAATATAATTCGGTATCAAATTAAGTGAGTACGAATTTCATGGCATGGCAATTGCTAAATTCTTAATCAAAAATTCTTGAACAAAATATAAAGAAAAAACAAGAATCATCTAACAAAGACGTTTGAGTTAATGTATTGCAATTAATATAATTTTATAAACTTTGTATTAATATATATATATATATATATATATATATATATAAGTGTGAGAATTTAAAATTAATAAGCAGGATGGAAATTTTATAAATATAAAACTTGGTGAATTCTCTGCTTTTTATGAATGTCTTTTAGTTCTCGAAAATTTCCCTTCCCCTTAAATGGCGATCCTAGTGTTCATTTTTGAAATAGTTTTGTAATCTGTTGCAATTAAAGTTATCGCTAAAATAAAAAGTAGAAATTTGTTCCTGCTTCTCTTAAGTTCTATTTTTGGAAATACAAATTGTTTTTTTCTAATTAAAAATAAATTTAATGGAAAATTAAACCTTAAAATGAAGTTCGTATATATTATATTTTAATTATCAAAATAAAGGCCTGATATATTCTATTCATTCTTTAACAATTTTTAAAGCATTTTGCAAGCAACTCTCAATAAATGCGTGCTTTTAGTGAGTTTTTCACCATTTTTTGATCATTGTTATAATTGCATTATATATTGAAGTGTTTCTTTCCTTTCTTTTCTTATTCAATAAAACGTGTTGATATTTTTTTATAGGTATATGAAATAAATGACTATGAAATCATTTCTTTAGCATCATTAATTTCGTTGCATGAAATTCAACAAAATGGTGAAACTAAAAGAAGAAAATCATGACCATATTTCTGTTGTAATCAGAAGTTTCAAATTTTATTGACTTGATTGATTAGCAATGAATTAAATTAAAAATTGATTTATTGAAAGTTACATTAATTGTGCATATGTTGAATTTGGCTTCTTCTTCAACCGTTACATATAATTTAAATACTTATAAATATTTGTTGTTACTTATGACACTTGCCATTGGAAAAGCCTCGCTGATGAAAGCATCAGTAGATTTAAGCCTAATGAGCGACTCTTGTTTTCGAAGTAGCACCAACTAGGGCCAAGAGTACGACTTAGCTACACACTCATCGCACTTTCGCTTGCACAGCCCCTTTTTACAGGGAGGCACAGTCACACAGTTCACAGATTACACACAGAAGAACAACCATGCCCGAACCGGGATTCCCAGAACGCGTGGAAGACGCGCTACCTCTGAGCCAGCGAGCAGGCTATAAATATTTAATTTTATAAATATCAATGAAACCATTTCTTGATCTTTAAAATACTTTCTTCAAAATTCAGCAAACCTGAAACATAATAAGACAAAACTATAGAATTATTTTGAACGTTTTAAACTAAGATTTATCAAAACGTGACTTTATTAAATCAAAAAAAATTTATTTATTAAAAATTACTTCATTTGCTCTTATAATGAATTTAACTTCCTCTTTAATCTATAAATATTATTTAAATATTTTAGTTTCCTCACAAACTGATAAATATTTGTTTAGGATAAAGTTTTCTTACAAACTAATAAATGCCATCTTAACATTTAGTTTCCTCTCTCATTCTAAGTATTATTTCAGCATTCAATTTTGTAAACAGTGGCAGTTACAAATCTCATGTAATGTATATAATTAAAAATAGAATGTGAAACATTTATTTATTTTAAATACGTTTGTTCTATCATATATTACATAGACACAAACTTTTTCTTTTATGGAATTGGTTTTTATTAAAGGTTATCGAAACCAAGATATCAAAGATAATATTTAAATATTAAGTATAAGAATAAGTTATCATAAATTAATATTTATAATTGGTATTATTTTTGTAATAAACGTGCATAATGAAACATTCCTATAAATTTCAAAACTGCCAAAAATTGATGAATATGAAACTGTCGTTCAGTACGCTTAATATTCATCTCATAAAATTCTACAAAATTCGGAAACGATAAGAGAGAATATTCCACTAACTTTCAAGATAAAAGAAGTTACCTCTTAATGACACTAACGACTTCGTTCATTATCCGCTCCTCATTATTCCATCAAGCAAACGATCAATACAAACACTGCCAACTTCAAAAAAAGAAATAAAAAGCGCTGACGATAATATTACATCGTCTTCCTTTTTAACTTACGTCTGGTTCTCGGGTCGTTTCTTTAATTTTATTTTTTTGAAAAGAATTTTTTTACCGCTGTTATCGTCGCTCGTTAATTCATAAATTACCAGGATTATTGAAGAATAAGATGTTTTGCTTTTTTACCATTATTTTTTTTCTTCCGCTATTAAGAGATTTTATGAGTGGACCGTGCAAATACCTTGGGCCGGAATATATTGCTGTAAAGAAAATTTATTTCTTAGCGGTGGCATTTTATTGCCCCCTTTTATTACTGCTTCAGTTAATCATTTTACCTTTGGTTCAGCTGAGGGAATTGTGAGGTATATTTCTAAGAATTTTTTATGGTTCAATTAGAATATAATCAAAATGAAATCGAATCGCAAAGGGGTTTCTTCGGAGAAATTTGAATAAAATGGGTTGCCAGATATTCGTATTAAATTTTTCAAAATATTCATAAAACTGGAGGTTTTCTCGAAATGTCGTTTTGAGTTCTAAGTAGAAAATGATGAGATTTATTAAAAAGTAGTTTAAAGAGTAGTCTGTCTCAATTTGGAATAATTACGAATAGCTCAGAAAGTTAAATTACGAATTTTCATTACCTTAACTTTGTAATGGTGAGGGTTTAGTAACAAAGAAAAAAAAATTATATAATTCTCATATAATTTCTAAGTACTGAAATTAGATTTTGTTCGAGGACGAGCTTCAACGACTTCTTAACCAAATGTTCGAACACAATTTAAAGGACAACAAATTTTATAAATTTTCTTGTTTTGTTTAGTGAAAACCATTTATTTGAATGAAAATATAGGTATTTTATATTATGTGAATAGATTATTAGATATATAATAGATTATTACAAATGTTATTACAAAAAGGGTTTTTAGTTAACCATTAATTAATTACAGGATATTAACATACAACGCAAATATGAGGCCAAAGGATAACCAGATCAGTTTTTTAAAAAGGAATTTTAATACTAAAACCTTAATCTATTTTACAAGATATTGTATAAGGCGCAATCAAATTGAAAATCGTATATTGTATAATTATTAGAAAATATCGAAAATCAAACAATGTATAGCTATTGCAAAATATAATTTATATTTAAATTACTGACATATTGCTGAGATCTCTGAAAACCGCTTACAATAGTATATTTTTTTCTCTAATTCTGCCTGCTCGCTTTTCGTAAATGGTAATCTATTAGAATTACAAAATTGATTCAACGCCTGATATCTGCGATAATATCGCGTATAGATTATGACGCGAATAAATTATTAACAAAGAACTATAAATAATATCTCTTTATTAATTACAGTAACAATTTGTATGAATCAAGAATGAAGAAATGAAGAATTGTCTTAGTGAAAAAAATTCATCCTGCAACATTTTAATCTTGATGAAGTAGAAAGCTGGTATCTTCTCCAGGAGTCGAGGGGTGTTTTATTTCGGTTGTTGTAGTTATAATATTTAAACTCGGAAGCTATTTTTCAGTTGTCAAATTAGTTGACCTCTAAACAGACTTATTCTAGCTGGTGGTCAAATTCTACTGCACGTTAATAAAGAAATTAATCCCACTAAGATTTCTACAATAATTGCTTGTTTTTAATGCTACAATAAAATGGGTGAAGGAAATTCAAAACGCAAGAAATCATAACATTATAATGCCTTAAGATTAAATCACCTAACTTTATTTTACTTTAAAAACATATCTTCGTTTATATAGTTCAAAAATGTTGTTACTTATGGCGCTTGCCTAAGGTCAAGCCCCCCCCCCCCCCCGCTGGTGCAACAGCAGATTTAAGCCGAAAGGAGCGTCTCTTATTTTTAAAGTAGCACTAATTATGGCCAAGAGTACGACTTAACTACACACTCACCACACATTTTCTTGCACAGACCCTTTTTACAGGGTGGCACAGTCACACATCTCACAGATAGCACACAGAAGAACAACCATGCCCAAACCGGGACTCCCGGAACATGAGGAAGACACGTTACCTCTGTGCCAGAAAGCCGGCTGTTCAAAAATGTTTACATAATATTTACATAAAAAAAATCTGAGTTTAATTTCTTCGCATTGCGCATAATGCCGGATTTACACCCGGTCAATTATAAGAAGGCAGGTAGGTACCCCATGCGCAGAAATGGCCTGATTTATGTTTGCCGCAGTTTCATTAAGGTAAATTCAGGCATCCTATGTTTGGCTATAAATTGCCATTTTGGCGTTTTTTTACTGCGTATTGTGTAAGAATTATGGATATTTACACAAAGAAGCGTGGCAAAATGAAAAAAAAAAGGTTAACATAATTAAATTTGGAGAACTATAGAAAATAAATGGAAACAGAATTTTAAAAAAAATGCACGCAAAACTCGCATCAGAAATAACAAAGAGCACGAGATGTCAGAATTAATTCTGTGATAAGTGATCTGTTTTTCACGCCAAAATCTACAAACTCATGCACTGTAAGAAAAAATACAATGATGTGAAAATAACTTGCCATTGGCTGAACCGCACTTTTCAGCCTTTCTGCGCATCCGCTGCCTACTCGCCGTTTTATAACTGGCCAAGTGTAAACCTGGCATATGTATACATTCATAAACTGGAAACAGCGAAAAGAATTGCCTTAAAATATACATTAATTATTTATTATTAACATTAGAGGAAAACTGCATAAAAATAAAATCGGCAACATCGAGAAAAATTAAATGTTTTTTTGATGATGATGTGATAGCTTTTTGTAAAGTCATTATCAGACCTTACATAATAAAAAATATAAAAATTTCTATCAATTTTTAACAAAATTTTGACGAAATAATAATAGATATTAATATCAATAAATTAGAAAACAAAATTAAGTAAAATATAGGACTAAAATTTGAATGCTAATCAATCTTGAATCATAATAAATTAATATGGAAAATATGCATTTTTATACAAATAAAAACCAACCGAAAATGATGAACAGGCATGTTAATTAACTAAAATGTATTGTAATGTGAGACTAAAATCTTGAATAAGAGGGATGTAATAATATGTATTGCTTAGGATACAAGGTTTTTAAACCTATCTCTGTTTTTACCGATGCAGTAAAATCTTGCATCAATACAATCTTAAACTTTTATGTTCAGAATATAAATATAATTTTAAAATTTCAACTACTTGAAGTATTTTGATAATATATAGTTAAGGCCATTTTTCCCTTCTGCAAAATTGTTAAATATTATTTTCGAAAATAATAACGCATTAGCAAATATTTCATTAACTTTAAATCCCCCCTTGATTTTACAATAATCTGTTATTTAGTATCTTAAATTATCTATAAAATAAAATTAATCTGAAGAAAATCTGAATGCTGATGATGATTAAAACAACTTCTAATCACAAATAGTTAAGTGATATAAAGGAAAGAAAACGAAAATAAATAGAATTATATTCTTAAATTATAAATTCAATTATTTGAAGTATTCTGAAAATATATACTTTATACCATTTTTTCCTTTCTGAAAAACTGTTAAATATTATTTTAGCTGGTAATAACGCTATTAGCGAAAATTTCATTAACGCAAATATTTTTTTAATTGATTTTTCCATTTGGTATTGAATATCTTATATTATCTATAAAATAAAGTTAATCTGAAGAAAATCTGAATGTAAATGATGATTAAAACAACTTCTAATCACAAATATTTAAGTGCTATAAAGGAAAGAAAACGAAAATAAATAAATAAATAACGTAGATGAATCCATTTGTAAATATATATCGTGAATAATTTAATCGTAAATAATTATCAGCTAATGGAATGATGCAAAACATTTGAGTAATAGAACCATGGTAAAAAGGCTGTATGCAAAATGGGTGGAAATTTGCTCTTGTCAAAATTACGTTAATAGGTTCTATTAATTAACGAAAAACAATTTATATGCAGTCCCATATCTTCCATCTTTAAAAATTATCTCCCCTAACTTGAACTCATGAATTTCAGAAAATTATTATTTCCTAACCCAAATTACATAAGTAGCCAAGTAAAAGCCCCGAACTTGTAAATAGAGGTCATTACATCCCCTGCAATTATTTATACTGGCGTTGAGCTATTAGAATATATCCAAGTGAGGTAAGTTTACGAGCGAAATTTTAAGTAACAGATTGCGGTAAATATTTAATCAATGGTTGAAGAACTAATATGCTGTCGTGAGAAACGCCACTTGGTAAAGGGATCATCAAGTGTTTCAGTAATCCAATATAAAAACTGCTAACGATTTCAAAAGTCGTTTTAAAAATGGTGATTGGTGGTGGAAATTTTTCCGAGTCATCATTTCCTCCTGTTATTTATCGGAACGTTTCATTTTCATCGATTAATCCTGGGGGCCTAAAATCCATTTCTCGAGTGTTTCATTAATTTTATTCTAAAATGCTGAAAGCGATTTGGACATTTTCCAGAGTTCCAAACAAGAGTTTTGCCAAGCTGTGTATTTTTTTTATTATCGTTTGCAGCAAAACGAATATGTTCGTCGATAACGACTTTTTTAAGTAGTTGAAGAGAAACAATTTATTTCAGCGCATTGTGATAGAACTGAAATGAACTGATGTATTCATCAAATATTATCTCAAATATCAGAATAGACATGAACAAAAATATGATAATTATTCCGTAATAATATTCAAATATCAGATTACATGTTAGAAAACTATAAATATTTAGAATAGACATATTTTTGATAAAATAAATTTAGGAATGTTTTAAATATATGATTTCATGTGTCAAAGTGAAATAGTAAATAGAACTATACTGTTTGAAAAAAAATCAGAAGATTTCGTTAATGTTAGAATTTTTTTCTCACAATGATTGTATAAAAATTAAAAGTAAAAATAAAAACACACTTAATCTTAAAGCTTTTTAAATTTAAATACCTTTTAAAACGTAAAAAAATGATTTAAAAAATTTGACCCTCCTTTTTAAAATTTGTCTATTGCTATTTTTTTAATTCTAAAAGACACAGCAATAAGGGAGAATTTTGCAGTTTAAATGTATTATTTCTATGCTAAAAATGTTTTTTCTTCTTCTTATAGGATTTCTTTAAAGATTGGATTTCTCTCTCTCTCTCTCTCTGTCACATTACAAAAATGATTGCGGACGCCATTCAAATATTTTCCCTAATAAATATTATCCTGCATTATTGGGGAATATTTGGTTGTTTTTTTGTATGGAAGATAAATTTAAACTTTTCTGATTTTCGTGCAGCGTTACAGATTCATTAAAAGCATTGTTTGTGGTAGTTATTCTTTGAGTTTGCATCATGATTGTACTGTGTATTGCTTTCCTTTAGAAATAATGGTTTCTCAAAAAACTCTGAATTTGTTAATAAAAATATGAATAATCGAAAAAGACTTATTCACTGTACTTAAATCGATTTTTCAATATATATTAATCGATAGATAATCTAATGCGATTTTTATAAAATCATCATTTACCATGTAAAAATTTTTTTTCTAATTTAAAAAAGTATCAATATTTATAATTGTGGGTTTGAGTGTGAATCTCAGAACCAATAATAACGAACATTTAATCTTTTAAATATTTTTAATTAATAATTAAAGGGACTGGCACAACATTTAAGACAAGAATAATACCTAAAATAACTAAATGTGAAAAGAAGGCGGGCCGCCTTTTAAAAAATGGAAAAAAAAAAAAAAAAACTCAGCATCACAACATCACCTTCTTCGGACAGCTTGAAATATTTCCAACTCTCCCACTCTAGCTGGAAAAACCGAGCGGTATCACGTCACTCCCATGCATGTTGCCATCGCATGGGGCTAAATTTATCCCGCATTTATAAAAATATGAGAAACTAAGAATTGATTACAATAATACCTTAAATTATATATAAAGGCATATATTAGGTTGAGGAAAAAGAAATCCATTATTATTTTACAGCCATCTACCGAGAAAATAATGGATTTCTTCCCATAATTTTTCATTATTTTCTTGCCAGATGAAATTTTTGAAAATTATGGAAAAAAGAACTCCATTAGTTTCTCGGTAGTTGGCTGAAAAATAATAACAGATTTCTTTTTCCCCAACCTAATGTAACGATATATAATTTCTATAAATATGATGCATTGAAATGCATCATTTAAAAAAAACAATATTTGTAAACAACAGATGGAAGTTCGTATAATTATGAGTAGCTATAACAAACTGCATTCCATAACTAAAATGCCAATGAGTATTAAACTTGTACCACAGGATAATGAATTAACTCCTTCAATTTCATTTATCAAAAAAAGCTTACTAAATTTTCTATGAATCATACATATTGTTTTCTACGGTAAATGTTCCTCTCAAAATGTCCCTCCGACCATTTCTTGTCAGTCAATAGTCACCATTCTGTTTATGTGCAAATTCATAAGCTCTCTATAGATTTGGCTAAATGTAGAGATTTTAGATTGATGCCGTTATAAATATAATGAATGTAGAAAGACTTTATTAAAATTATCATCACCTACGAAAATCCATCGTGTTTTGAATTGGAATGTCTAAATTTAATTTCAGTATCTTTTATTGATTACTTTATTGACTTTCATTTAATTTTTTAAAAGTTTGCATTCGTATTATAAAAAATAAATGAGTACTATATTGTTACGTTTTTAGCTTAGCGGGTTCCGATTGAATGGACTTTATTTAAGGACACCACAAAAAAAATTATTTACGGCTATTTATAGGTATTTACAGGATGACTCGATAAAGTAAAACTTCAGATAAAAACAATCCAGCAGTCAACAGTCACTTACAACGTAAATGCAAGCATTACGCACAATAAAAGACTGCAAAACAGCTATAGTATAGCACGGAAAACAGTAAATCACAGCGAGTTCAATTATACAACATTAACAGCCAACGTAAACACAGCTCAAGCGTGAAAAGTAATCCGCTTGTCCAACGAGTCACTACTCCTTCGAGAGGAATTCTCCAGATCGCAGCATCCCATCCCTTATATAGCCGAGCGAGCGAGCACCCAGGAGCACACGAAACTGCGGAAAACACCGCGAATGATCCAGCGGCTACCAGACTATTCCTTTCGCCAAACCAACCCGGCTGGCGACAAGCTCTTCGACAGCCGTCGCCATCACCTTCTTCTTCGGTACCTTCCGTAGCGCTTATCCGCTTGTAACAATATATTTTCTTTAATTTTCTGTGCAAAACCCTTCTGATGAGTTTAAATGCATTGGATAAATATTTTTCTATTGCTGTAGCTTAGAACATGTATAGAGTTAATAACTGTCGAATCAGATTAAAAATCTCTTCCATAGAAATATCGCATTTTGCAAGTCTGTAATGCATATTTTTTACAGTAATAAATATGTTTGGTTTTAGAACGTTAAAAAATATAGACCGTTTGGAGGTCCTACTAAAAAATTCAATAAGTATCTAAAATTCGGTAATTTTTTCACTTTAATAATCAAATTAAAAACCGCATAATCAAACAAAATTTATCAAATTTAAAATAACATAATTTAAAGTATTATCTAATCATGAACAGATTAAAGTGACATTTAAAAAGTATTAGCAAAAAAAATGGACTCATACAAAGTTTTTTTTTAAAAAAATAAAATTGATGCCTTATAATTTTGAGACATCTGAATTGATGATATTATCCTACAGATACTTAGCCTGGGTTTCAAGCTGAGTATCTAAAACTGAATTCACAAAACACAATTTATTATTGTATTCACACAACATGAAATTCAAAATTATTTTAGATAAAAGATATTAGATTATTCTTAAAATTAAAATTGCTGAAAATTATGATTTTAACGACTTAAACATTACGCCACTAGAAAATGGAATGGAAAAAACATTTCATAAGAGTGTTTATACGCAAATAAAATAAACAAAACATATAGATTTTCCTGTTTTAACATATGATATTTCCTTTATTTTAAAAGAAATGACAGTATAATTTATGAGCTAGTCATAAATTAAGAAGAAAATTAAACATCTCGCATAATAAAAGCAATCAATAATGTCTCGTGGTTCCCTGTACCAGAAATGCTGTAAATAAAAAAGCCAATCTAAAGCATAAATTAGAGAAGACTGGTTTAAAAATATTTTATATATATTAACTAAATGTAAGAGTATAAAATTTATTATAATAGGTTTTAAAGAACAGTCTAATAAATTAAAATTTAACTTGCTGTTTTGAAATAAAGAATTAAAGAACAAAAATTAAAAAAAACGATATGAAACTTTAATCTCAAACACTATAAAGTTGCATTAATTTTGGTTTTATGATCTATGCTTTTTTTTACTTTGATCTATGTTTTTTTAGTAGCAGCGATAAACTGCACACTAAAAATGTTTTGAATGTAACTGCAGAAGTAAATTCAGAATTTAAAACCGTTAAAGTACTGTTATAAAAATGCATAAAAGTAATTAAAAAAATTATACATTTAGAGAAAAAAATATCAATAAAATTAATGTCATTCAAAATTTTATTTATGAATTTTTAAAGATAAGTAAATTAATAATATTCTCTGCAGAAATTATGGAAAAGTTGCAACTTTTTGATTAAGTTTTAATTCAAAATGTTATTAATATATCGACTTACATTTTCTGTAAGAGCATTTACTATTCAAGAAGAAAGATACGTTCTTATTTTGATTAGTCTTCTTCCAACATTATTCTTTATATTATAAAAACTCATTTATATTTAAATGTTTTTTTTATGAAATATCTTGACATAAAAATTAGCTTTTTCTTTTAAATTTTGGGAAAAATCCTCTTGCTTGTAGTTTGTGTATTTACAATGTGCACGTGAGTTTAATAACTAATAAAATACTTGATATTCCACATAAATAAAATTTGACTTAAAAATTATTAATCCTTGTAACATTTTGGACGATCAAGGGAAAAATTGTTTTTGTCTTTTTTATTTCAGCAAAGTTTGAAATTTTATTTGAAATTACACGAAAATTCCGAAGACAACTTTCATCCTGGTTGTTTAAAAAATTATTCTTCGACTCATACAATAATTTTTTTTGCCGTGACTTATTTTTCTTATACTTTTTTATGTGGCATATGAATACATAGAGCAAATTAAGTAATCAATTGTTTCAAACCAATGCGTTGCACCCGTTTCAAAAGTTTTTATTCATTCCGAATAACCTACAGAAAATTTTGTGGCAATAACTGCTTCACAAAGTGAAGAAATGTCACATAAAAACACTATAAAATATGAAATTTACCCACTAGTATTTTTTCTTTATTCTGAATGAAATGGAATTTAGAAGCACAAAAAATAACATAAGACTTCAAACCTGAATGTACCAAATAATCTATGAAGCCTTAAAACGGGAATTTAACAATAACTGGGGGCAATTTCTCATTTACAAATTGACATTGTGGACACAATATTTTATAAGCAATTCGATCTTACAGCACTTGCGAATTCAATTCCCCCTTCCAATTTTGTGCTAAAAGACTCATTTCTGGCTGATATAGAAATTTTTCATTAATTTTTTTAAATCAGAAACCAAAAATGCTTTAAATGTGTCTCCATTTTATAATTTAAATACAAGATTATTTTAGAAGAAAATTCAGAATATTTATTTATAATGAAATGGTGATACATACATGCATACAGTTATAACAGATGATGATGTATATGTTAGCGTTAAAGTATATAATGCAATTATTTTATAGAATACCTAGTTATTCCATAAAATAACTGATCATGTCCGTTAAACTGTGTAATATGTTATGCATTTGACACTTTAACTAGTTATTCTATGAAATAACTTGGTATTCTATAAATTAACTAATGAGAGACAGTTAAAGCGTAAACAATTTATCTGAAATGAAATAACTAGGTATTCTATAAATAAACTAATAAGAGACAATTAAAATGAAAAAGAAGTAATTTACTTAATTTATGCAGCGTATAAATGGTATTTATGGAAACGTACCATAAAATCATTTGTTACAACAAGGATTACTAAAATGACACTTGGAATTACAAAGAACATTATTTCTTAAAAAAACATTTTTTGTTGACACACTGAGTTTTACACGAACATTTTTTAAATCCCTGACCAGTACCTAAACTTTGAACTGTAGCAACCGACCGGAGCGATATTTCTACATCCGGTACTTCATCGCTTATAATTAATTTTTGATCGCAGACACTGAACTGGGATCGGGAATATAATTGTTTTATGCGGCCGTTTCTTGTGCCCAGCTGGAAAAATCCTTATTCGGTTATTTTTATGATGATAGCTAAAATAGATTTGGCATCACCTTTTCCTCTGTCAACTTCAGGCACTGGGATACGGACGGAAAACCCCACAGAGGCTTCAGAATGAGATTTAGGGGTGAGATTCAGAATTAGTAGTGGTGGAAGGTAAATGTATTTGTCGTGCGAGATATAAGTTATAGATTACGGGCTGCAGATCATTATTCTATGAAATAACTTGTTAAACCATGAAATGCAAGAGAGTTTTCACTTTAACGTTCACGATCAGTAATTTCATGGAATAACTAGGTATTCTATAAAATAACAGATTCCATACTTTAACGATTGCATATACATTATTCACAGGATAGAAAGTTCAAATGTCAATACTTTATTCGGATAATCATGGTTAAAACAGCAATATATTTTAACGACAAAAATGATAACGGCTCTGGAAAAATTATTTTAAATGCTGGAGATGCTAAGAATGAATATTTTCTTGCAATGGTGTTAATTTCTTTGTAAGTATTAAAAAAGCCAGCTTGTCATGAACGATTTAAAGCTGCTACAAGAAAATTATTGAAGATGAATACATATCCAAGGAAAAAAGAACTACTCAGCATCTTACAACCGATGAAAACGTTAAGCGTATCTGAACTTTTTTTTAAGTATTGGCCTATCTATGGGAGTACAAAAGAAACAACTTGCTCTGTATCATATTATATCTGCTATTCTTTCAAGATCGGAGAGATCAAGTGAGAAATGAATATCAAATTAACAATAAGAATCGGTTACTCCATGCAGGTGAAAATGAACCTCTGGTTCCATTGCTATTGTGAAAGAAATAAAGCTCAAGCTGAAAGTTTAAAAGAAAATTTTAAATTATCTTTTATATCCAGCTATATATTGCGTATCCCTTTGTATATTAATCGATCATTAGAAATAAGCAATTTAAATCTGTTCTATGTGTCTAAGAAAAACTTGTATTTTGAACTTGTAAAAAATATTTATTAGTTATCATCAGCCCACATAATATTAACTATTAAAATTGATATTGCTGTTATTTTTTTAAAATCTTTTGTAAAAATAATCCGTGTCTTGTCTGTTAATTAAATAATTTTTCCATAATCACCAACATATCATTCACCCGTTAAAAAGCCGCCTTTCAAAGATAATCTTTTGTATCACAAAATTAAATCACAAGTATAATCAAAACTTATAGATGAATAGAATGAAAATATATGATATAATAATAAAATATAGTTCAAAAGTTTGATCTTTTGAATTACATTTGATGTTTAATGATTAGAATATGCCGAAAACAACTATTAAATTCGAAAAATAATTGCATATGATTTTTTTACATTAAAAATATTTTCTTATTTCTAATCCTTTTTTTCTTTCTAATTCATAACATTATTTTAAAAAATCTGATTTATACTTTATGAGTAAAATCATTTTTTAATCTCTTTATTAAAAGGCTTTTCCGTGTCTCGCTTATCGTTTTTATATTTTTATTTATAAAGATGTAATTAAATCTTTAATGAATTGAATTTTTCATTAAAAGCTTTATTCAAAGCACCTGGAATTTTTATTTTGTTTTAACCAAAAAATATCAAATTTTTTTGATATATTTGTTTTGTGTTCAATGCAGAAATTTTTTGCCCGATAATTTCGAAATTCATATGGTGCCTAGAAACAATTTTCTTATTCTTATTATGTAAAAAAAAGCACAAATGCATCTGTAGCATTTCGACACTAAACTCTTGATTTTATTACTACTATCTCCGCTGTTTTTGCTTCTTTGATAATTTAGCTATTTATATTTAACTATAATTTAACTAATTAATAATTATTATAATGTAACCAATTATGATAACTAAATATGATAGAATAACGACTATATAAATATACAGAATGCCTTATAAATTAATTAATTATGATAACTAAATATAATTGAATAGTGACGTAAATTCAAATATTTATCTGAGTATGTCGACATTTTCCAGATTTCGTTTTTTCTTAACATATGCATTAGTTTTTTAGAAACATTGAAATTAACTTCACTCAATTTTATATAATTTTAATGCGAGTCAGCTGTAATAATTAAAATACCACCTAAAATTTGTAAAGAATGTGACTGAAAGTTTGCATCGTGTTTTTATAAGATTAATCAAGAAAAAATGAAATTCGATATTTTTTATAATTATACAGCATTTTTTAAAGAAAATTTATTTGAACATAAGTGAAATGTAATGCAGATATAAGAAATATAAGTATGGTAAAGTAGGGGTTATCTGAAGTTGAAAGAAGTATGTTCTGTTCCTCCTCGAAAAAGATATATTTGAAAGTGAAAAAAATATTCAAAAATAGTATTTATCCGAGTCTTTTTGTATTAATTTACAAATGAGCTAGTTATTGTCAATATCTTCGTTTTTTCAATAATAGGGTATTCATCCGCTTTACTTAATTTCAAAATTTTGGTTTTACAAAAATTATTCTCTGAATTTTTCAGTCTAGCGCAACTTAAGACTTTTGTTAGGAGATGATTCAACTTCTTTTTTTATAATTTATTAAAAAAAAATGTTTGATTGAAGAAATACCGTCGGTAAAATACTTGCAAGAAGATTATAAATGATTTACTACTTTTTAAAGATTTATTGCCGACGTTATGGTATAGTGGTAGCACGTCTTCACTGTGATCTGGGTGTCCTGGGTTTGAGTCCCGATTCGGGCATGGTTGTTCTTCCATGCTCTATCCCTGAGTTTTGTGAATGCGTTTCTCTGTAAAAAAGGTCTGTGCAGGCGAATAAGATGCTCCCGTATCTAAGACGTACTCTTGGCCCTAGTTGACGCTATAAAAAACAAGAGATGTACCCTCGACTTAAAATTGCTGACTGCATCAGCGAGCTTGTCCATTGCAAGTGCCATAAGTAACAACAACAACAGAGATTTCTCCATTCTAAATTGGTTTTAAGGTAAATACGAAAATTTCCCTAATTCCTTAAATTTCCAGTTTGGAAGTGAATTTAATTATTTCTCATGTCATAAATTTATGATTTTTTTAAAAAAAGATTTCAATTTTATGAAGAGTTATACTTGAATGTATCGTAGAAAGGAGCGGTTGTTGACGAAGTTTTGATTTCCTTTTATACAAAATTTTACACATGAATGCAGAAGTTTAAACAAAGGTTATAGAAATAAATGTTTTGAATTCAAAAAACCTAAGCCAGACAGAAAAATGTAAAGAAATATTCGTCTGGGACCATAGTTGCTTTGCTTATCGGCTCAATAAAGCAAAATATTTGAAAAGTTATGAAAATTGAAAATATAAATTTGCGTGAATAACATATGCTGTCTCATTCTTAATGATGTCATATTCTGTTTGATACTAGATTTTCATACATTTTTAATATATATTTATTTTCTTTGACAAATAAGAATGAAGTTTCCAAAATATTTGTTTGCTTGTTCAAAATCTGAAATTTCTGAAAATCCTTCGCCGATTGCCTTGAAATTGTGGATTCCATTACATTGCATTGGAATAAGCACATTTTTTACGTATTTATTATACAGATGTCAGACTATTATACCAGTATCAGACCAGTTTTACGTACCTATTATACAGATGTTGTGATAGGTGAAAAAAAGTGACGCTTTTTTAAAAAACTGTGCCATCTGTTAGACATAAAAGCAACAAAAGCTATACTAAAGATTTTACGCTTCCATGTCAATGTTCCAGATTTGCGACTTCCAATTTTATGATTCTATTTCAGAGTTTTCCAATTGTTTTGTAAAATTGCATTTTCTTGGATTTTAACATATTTTCGTTTTGATTTAAATATTTGCCGTGGAATTGCAGTTATGTCGTTTATCATTTCGTTAATTTCGATAAAATAATTTATTTTATTCATTCATTTGTTTTCATTTCGTTTTCAATTCGCTTTTCATTTCGTTTTTCATATTTTTCAACGCAATTTGCTTCAGAATTGGACTGGGTCGACTGATTGCATTTCAATTGAAATTATACCGTGAAATTGATTTCTTCTAAGTGCGAGATGATTGAAATATTTGCATTTGAATGTTTTAAAATTTGATATATTTTGTGTTTTGTTGAATTGTGCTCAGTTGATTTGGCTGCATGTGAATTGAAATATTTTGATAATATTTGTAACATTTTGTAAAATATTTCACTATTTAATATTTTTGTTTTATGTATGCGTTCAACTTATGATTGTGCAATTTTATTTTCAATGTCTGAATTTAAATTGTCCACCTATAACATAGGTATTATTTGTTTTTGTTTTGATTTAGCTTTTGCTGTATGGCAACACCTAGTTAAAAGTGTAGTTTTTTAAATGTGTTTTTAAGTTAATAAAAGAGCTGTGATATGGAACCAAGGACTTGAATTGATCTATCACTCATTATATCATTTATTTGGGGATCTTTTTATCTCTTGAGTGAATTGCAATTGAAAAGGCCTCTGCAATGATAATTTTTACTACTGTTATTTACAATATTTCTTTTGTGTTTTGTTTTGTTTTATTTTATATATTACAACCTGGCATATTCAAAGAAACTAAAATGCCTTGCAAGACCGACACTAAGTACATCGTGCATCTTAACTAAGAAGAATTTATGTTGCGGCAGGAGAGAGCATCATCCCCTTTTCGCCAAGGATAATTAGCGCCAATTATGGAAAATCGATGTTGTTGCTGGAGGACACCTTCCTCCGGGAGATAAGACTCAAGAGCGCGAGGAGTTGGCAATTTTGAAAAGTGCGCCAAGGGGGTGATGTCCTCTTTGTATCAACCGAATTTTTTATTACTTTATCAATAATTGTGGTCTACTCATCGTTTTAACCGCAATTGAGAATTGTCAATGGAAAATCGCTTTACACATGTCACTGGTATGTAAGCATAAGTGTTTATCAGAATACATCACATCCAATTCGTGCATTGTTTGCAATAATATTAACAAGAAATTTTGTAAAATACGCCCATTAAAAATAAGTGCAATTTATTAGAAAGTAGATTTCCGATGTTAATGATATGTCCACGCGTTTCAAGTTTTTTTTCTATTTTATAAACACACACACACACACACACACACACACACACACACACACACACACACACACACACACACACACACACACACACACACACACACCTTGTGTTAAAACTCTCACTTTATTCATCAAATTATTAATGTAACTAATTAATCTTATTTCAATCAATTCATTATTAATTTTATTTATTGCTTAATTTAGTATTTCTTTATTCAAATCATTTTCAGAATTTCTTTTCTTACTTCATTTTCAGCAATTCTTTATTTATTTAATTCATTTATTTAGCAACAAGTTGACTAAAGCATTGAAGGAACAATTATAATCACTCCAGGGTGTCTACAAACTTTTAAAATTAAATGGTTTGAATAAAAAATCGAATTTTAGTTCAATCTTTCTCATAAAATTAAACTTCAAACATATCTTAAATAACAGGAGATTAATAAAATATATTTTATACACATTCATCGGTTCTTTCAAAAACAACATACGTATAAGAATCATCCACTATCACTTCAAAAATAATTAATCTTTTCGTAAAGTATCCATTTTCTTAATTCGTTTTTGCAACTATAAAAAGACTTGTCATCCTTATCTTTGTGCATACAAAAGACCAATTTTAAAGATGCATTTAAAGTCATAAAACAGCGTTTCATTTTTTTCTCGGCATATCTTTGCGCATTTGAGGCACGTACTTTCTGCATGAAATATTCATATTTCCCTTTAGTTGACATAATGTAGCACTTTATCTTTTGCCGCTGTTTTTGGCCGCATATAAATATTTCATTGATTGATGATAATTTTTTAAAGAATGCTGTAACATTTTCGTCTTTTAGAACAAAATTTCATTGCTTCGTGTAAACATAGGAAACGTATTGTAACTTTCTAATATTCTCATTAATAAGATGTAACACTAAATAATATATTCTTTATTACTCATGAATTTTTAGTCTGAATATTTTTTAAATATCTTTAAAATTAATTGAAGAGTTGTTAACAATCATTATTAGTCATTTCATCATGTAGGAACATAATTTTGTTTTCGTTAGGGTTTTTTGAATAAAGGAAAGCAATGATTAATTGAAGCTCGAAATTGCGTAGGCAATGAACAAAGCAATGATGGCAATATTCATCAACATATTTTAATCTCATACATATTTGTTATCTGCTTTTAGCAGTATTGCTTTATCATTATGTATGATTCTTTTAAAGCAGATACGTTTTTAAAAGTTTGACTGCTTTTTTCAGCATTTCTTTATTATTATGTATGCTTCTTTGACAGCAGATACGTTTATAAAAGGTTGCTGTAGAACTCATATGACATCATAGCTGTTATTTCATCTCAAAATAGGTCGAGCTTCAAAACTTTGTCAGCTAGAAAAATTGAAAATGAAAGTTTAAAAAAATTATCATTATATATATATAAATACCTATATATATATAAAGAGAGAGAGAGAGACCCATAGAGAAGTCCCGTGATTGTTTCAAACCGGTTTAAACTGGTTAATGATTTAAATTTTTAAAGATGAATAATGACGTAAAAATGATAATGCTCTCACATTATAACTCGAAATTTACGATCGTAGATTCCATGTTCTTTTTTTTGTTTATTTTCTTCATGATAGAATTTCATATAAAGGTGCTATTCTCATAATAATTTTTGCTTTCATTTCTTAATGCCATAGAATTCAGAAATTTTATGCATTCTGTATCTGAATGAAATCGATAATTGATTCGAAATAGTTGACTGCCGATCCATTAATTTATTTGAATATTTATAGTTCACTGAGCGATCTATTTATTAATTCATTTAAGAATAGTTTGATTTCAAGATTTTCGGCTCACTCGCTTAAATCACTGGAAGATAACTGTTGGTGGGTTTGTAAAGTGCCATAAGTTAAAATTTCGCCGCATACGGTTAAGTAATTTATATTCCAATCAAGGAATAATTTTAATCCCCCCCGAATCGTTTTTTCATTTTCTGTAGTAAAAGATTGTACCCCCATTTTAGTAAAATTTTGACCTTGGTCAAGGTAATTGGATTATTTTCGCACATGAAATTTGAATGCTTCATATCATCGTAAATAAAATCATTATTAATGTATTAATTGCCTGACATTGGTGAACAGTAGATACGAAATATGAATCTTTGGATTATTTTTGTTGATCAGTAGTCTCGTATCTGATTAATACACAATTACATGAAAATCGAATATTTTATTTGACCACCATGCCTCAGCTTGATAGTAAGCAAAATTTGACAGGAAGCTACAATTATATCCACATGATCATAGACTAAATTTCATTTAATTAAATTGCTTCATTTTTGTTTTTACGAGCTTGCATAGGTATAGACTGACAGTCTTTGAAGCTCTTACTGAACTTCTCTTCAAATTAAGTATTGATTTAAATTTTAGATGCTCAACCTGTGTATCAAATTTTATTTATAGAGTTTTTATGTTTTGTAGTTACCATCTTCATTTGTTCTCTGTAACCCAGACAGACAAACTCCAATGGATTTCATTCAAAAACTTAATGGAATTCCATAAACGTGATGTAAAGCCAATATGCAAAATTTCATAAATCTAGCTCAATTTTTTTTCCACTTTAAGAATTATGAATGATTAAAGTCTATAGTTGTTGTGGGAACCAAACTTTAGCTGGAATTTTTGGTTTTGATACCTGGAAGTCTTTCCATCACTGTTGTATGTGCCTAAATTGATGGCATTTTTACATCTTAAGTTGATCAGTCAGTGAACTCGAATTCCAGGCATAGAGGGCTTATTTTTGTTAAATAAATAGGGTGGTTGGAAAATAGAGTGTCATCATGTCATTTTTGTACTAAAGAATGATCATTAATATTAGGTCCTTAGAGATGTCTTACAGATATCTTTCTTAGCAGTCATTAATTAATAAACTTCGCTATTTGAATTTATTCTTTTTTTAATATGTTTTGATTCAAATGAGAATAAATATCTTATCTTATAAAGACCAACTTTGGCTGTGACAAGTTTCAAAATTATTTAGTTGCAAAAATGTCAAATGAAAAATTTGCAACTGATAAAGCTAAATTTTACAAAAATTAAAAAAAAATTGTACACAGAAATTATAAATCGCAGAAATGATATTTTTTTATTTTAAAATTAATATTAAAAGGATAATGAAAAGTTAATTTAATAGTCAGACAACTGATAATATTTCAACAAATTCTTGAAATTATTCATGCTTAAATTTGTAATTAATTGAAATTCAAAAAGGGTTTGCATTAATTTCTGAAAATGATAAGTTTGAATTATCCAAAGAAAACGTTTCTTAGCTATCTAGTTTTTAATATTATATCTTTGAAAGAGACTTAAAACATACTTCTTGTCACCGAAATTTTTTTAAAAATTAATTAATTTGTTCACAACATTATCATTAGAAGAAAAATTTGTTCTAAAAAGTAATTTATGCTAAGAAAAGGATGAAATATGCTAAGTAATTTATGCTAAGGAAGGAATCAGGAAAGTGAATTCTCTATTAATTATATTACTTTTGGGGAATATACCTATAGTTCATATTTTACTAACAGATTCGTTTCTCTTTTATTAACTGTATTCAATTTAAAAAATATATTTCTTCTTTCACTTTACTTAATCTATAATGCAAATATTTAATATATAGATCCAACTATTGATGTTTATACGAGAATATAAGTGAATTAAATTTTTTATTAGTATATATAATAAAAAGGTAATTTTGTCCACAATTTTTCAAAATGGAATTCAATTTATGGCGATAATAAAGTATAACAATAAATAAACGGTCTTCAAATGGAATAGCCGTTTCTTTTCCCATAAAATGTTAATATTATTTAAATAACTGTTTTTCGTCTGAAAATAACAGCAAAAATTTCATGAAGCTCTGAGTTTTATAATCCATTATTATTCAATTCCTACTATTAGCTCACTCTCTCCTTTATATATATATATATATATATATAAAATTCAAATTTTCAATCATTAATAAAAAAAACTTTCTATTCATCCACTCAAGTACAAGTAAATTAAAAAAAACTGGCTTGAACTGGAGTAAAACTTACAATTGATGACATCTGATGTTAATACAGTTTTTTCGAAAATTAATTCAGTATTCTTTTATTAATTAATTAAAAACTAACCTTATCGCCTTTATAATAGTTCTTTATGGTTGTGGTTTCTTATGGCACTTGCCTATGGACAAGTCCTCCGCTGATACAGCAGCAGATTTAAGCCGAAAGGAGCGTCTCTTGTTTTGAATAGTGCAATAGTTGAATAGAAATAGTGTCAAAAAATTTGCTTGCACAAACCCTTTTTACAGGGGCGCAAAGTCACTCATATCACAGCTTAGCACACAGAAGGACAACCATGCCCAAACCGGGACTCCCAAAGCACGAGGAAGACGCGCTACCTCTGTGTAAGAAAGCCGGCGTTCTTTATAGTACTCGTGATTTTTGGGTCGGGATAACCTAATTGGAAGGGCGTTGTTTTCGCATTTCTTGTGCTGCGAGTTCGAACATGGTCTCAAAGTTTTCCATGTCGTGAGTTATAATATTGGAGGTACTGAGTCAAAGGTGATCAATATTCGGGTGGTTAAGGGTCCATACCCTCAGAGGCTACTGCATCTCTCCTTCCGTTGTAAAAAGGATCAAAAACTGTTATTATTTAATAAAAGTAGCCAAAATAATTTTTTTCCTAATATCTAAGGTAGGAATTGATTAAAAATTATTTTTTTTACATTACTTGTTTTGATGTATCTGCTATTCATATCGTATTTGAAAAGTCTATTTTAAAGATGCGTGCAAAAAATTCATTCGTAAAAAGGCTTCTCACTTTTGAGGCATGCACTTTCCATATGAAATATTCATGCCTTCTTTAAAGTGACGTAATTTAACATAATATTTTACTACTGTTTAGTATAACTGTGATTATTATACAAATATGGAAAGATTCCTAGTTTTTAGAGTATTTTTATGATTAGGATGGTTTTCCCAAGCAGGTAAACTAAGTGTTTAACTATTACAGAAAAGGATTTAATTTGTGTCCTCGAGTAAAAAACTTTTTTAATATCTTAAACCAATTAGTATTACCTACGATCAACTACTCTTATGTGTAAATGTTGTATTTTTCAACTCCTTCACGCACAAAAGTGTTATTTGATTTACTAGTAAAATAATTTAAAGGGAGCCATGTCTTGCCCAAATAATATTTTTAAATGAAAAATTCAAGAAAGTAATTTTGCCACTATGTTTTGAAATGCACTTTTTTCTCATTTAAATTTTTTTTAGCTTAATTTTTCACATACAAACTTTAAATTCTAATTGATCCATTAAAAATGCCAAATATTTGTTCTTTTATGCATTCTTTTGATTTCCATGAGAGTCAATAAAAGCCGAATACCTTGCACTTTCTTTTTACCACTAGTGGGAAGACTACTTCATGCATGGTTAACGAATTCCTGGTAATTTTTTTTACTCACGGTAGTTGATCCAAAGGGAGCAATTATCGCCAATGGCGATCATCAGCTCGGCATTTCTTTTTTTGGTTGAACTGAATTCATTCTTTTTGCTTTATTTCACCTTGCTCTTTTACTCTTAAGTAAATCTTTTCTTTTTTTAATTGTCGCTACTCTTTGATGTGCGGTTAAAGTTAACCACCGAATTAGCAAATTCTTTATTTGAATTTTTTTTATATAAATGAATGGTTGCCATTTAAATGAATGATTCATTTGTTTCATACTATTCTGAGTTATTTCTCGAAATAGCCAACAATCTATTAAGTGATGTATTTCATTCTTTTAATTATTACATATGCAAGAAATTCATTTAATTAATATCTTATCATAGATAATTTATATCTCATCATCTTATCATAGATAAAATCATGGCGAAAACTGAATGAACCTTATTGCCTACTTGTTACTTAATTCGTGAAATTTCGTTCTGAATTGTTAAATACGGCTTCTGTGGCCTGGTGGTAAGTTTTCGGTTGGTGAGCCGTAGGGTTTCAAGTTCGAGACCCGATTTTACCGAAGAACCAGCATCTAAGAGTGTTAGTTGCCCGTTAAATCTGTAATGGAAAGGGGGATTGCAGCTCAGGTGTCGTTCTCACCATCTGATCGCGGCTCAAAATTACTTTTTCCATTCTGAAATAGCTCTGGTGTTGCTTTGCAGTGGGACGTAAACCAAACCAAACCTGAACATGATTTGTTAAGTATCCGTTTCAAAAACATTTTATTTGCGTTTTGGACGTAATTTGTATATCTGAGTTTAGAAGTTCTTTTTGAATAATTGAATTTTGAATAATTTAACACTAATAGCACAAGAACTATGATATGCCCAATGATGATTCATGCCTCAAACCTGAATTGTTCAGTTGCACTGCTTTTAAATAATCAGTTAAGTCTGAAAAAGTGTGAAAAATGATTGACAAAAAATAGTGGTTTATATAATGCTAATTTTGACGCATTTTAGTTACATTTTATTACATTTACGTTTTTAGAATGTCCTGCTCATTTATGGCTTAGATGATGAGGATGATTTGTTTATTTTTAGAAGAAACTCGAATGGAGATTGAATTGTAATTATGGAAGTGCACTCACATTCATGAGATGTTTATATTTAAGCACAGAAAAGGCTGAAGTCGATCTAAGACAATTAATTTAAAATTTACACTAACATTGGTAAGTACTTTATAAATAATTAAGGCAGAATGTTTACAGGTGTTATGTTTTTATTCAGTCATACTTGGTAATTTAAACATTCATAATGATTAAAGCAGTAAGCAATTCATTAGAGATCTGTATGTTTTCCTGTTTTCATTCATTTGAAGATCGTTTTTTATACTTTATTCTTCTCTCTATACTTTGTTTTTCCCTTCTCTGTATTGGAGAGAATGGCTATTATTTTCAGATACTGTAAATTACTTTGAAGCATTCGAATTTTAAGACGATGAGAATTTTAACACAATATTCTGGGCGAACATCATCTTCCTAGGAACCGTTATCTTGTTTTAGAAGGGAGGAAAGAAGATGATTTGTCAGGGGAGGAACATCCACTGGACCGATCGTAATTTTGTTTCTGTTCGGAACAAAAGGCTTCTTTGAAACTGTCGGAAATATTTTATCCGTTAGCTTAGGTTTCTTGAGAATCATTTAATGTCAAAGTTCTTGTTTGAAATTTAAATTTATTCCGACGTAGCTTAATTGGTGTGAATTTCTGGGACTTAGCGATGGCTACGGCATTTGAGTTATTTGAGGTAAATGCACTGTTATTGACAGAAATATGTCTAAATCACTTATTTAGTTGATTAATTCCTCTTTTAGGATAAATTTGTTTTACTGACCACTTCTTTTAGGGTGTGGCACTGATTATAATTAACATTGAGATCAATACTTTATATATATATATATATATATATATATATATATATATATATATAATCATAAACGGTTAGTGGATCAAACTAGGAGATTTCAATGAAACGTATGTATTGAGTAAGTAAAAATCATTTATTAAAAATTGCGATTATTTTCTGATAAATATATACAGTCAAAACTTATAAGATTATCAACTAAAAATGCAGAAGAAGGATAAAAAAAACCTTTGCACAAAAGCTTAAAGATCATTGTTAATCGAACGGTCACATCCTGGTCTTTTGTCTCTATTAGAACAAGTTTCCCTTCATCCTATCGGAATGAAAGCCTCATAGTCACGCATCAAGTGTCTCGTAACAATTACTAATTACAAATAAAAACTATTGATTACTCCATCACGCCCACATACGCTTGGAAAATTTTCATAGATATAAATAAGAATGTCGGCCTGAAGACTGCTCAATTTATAACAGTTCGGCAATAGTAATTATTGGAAAAATTTATTTTTGTAAATTCTTATATTAAGCTTAATATTATTTCCTATGTTTGCCATTAAGCCATTAAACATGCTTAATGTGTCCCCCTGTATAAAGGGTCTGTGCAAGCAATGTGATGAATGAATAGTTAAGACATACTCTTGGTCCTAGTTGGTACTACTTAAAACAGCAGACGCACCCTCGGCTTAAAATTGCTGACTGCGTCAACGAGCTTGGATATGGCAAGTGCAATTAGGAATAACTACAACAACAACATGCTTAATGTAAAGACCATAATATAATACTATAACACCCCCTTCATGATTGAGTTTCCCCCAGTGAAATCTTATTATATGCATTTTTAGATATATGTGTTGAAAGAAGGGGTGATTGTCATATAATTTTATAATCATTGGTAAGTAATTTTGATAAAGTTTTTGAAATCAAGGATATGGTATCTTCAAAAAAACAATATTTTACACCCTTAAGAAATTTGCTACTTGATTTACGAGTTATAGTATACATGACAACGAATATCGAATTATATCATGATGTTAAAGCCTTTATTGGGGGCGAGATAGCCTGGTTGGTAGGGTTGGGATTCCGTGATTTGTGAATTCGAACCCGCCAGCTGAAGAATCTCCGTTTATGTGGTGACTGACGCACCTTAAATATGTTGTGGTCGCAAAGTGTCGTGAGTAATACCTCTGGGGATAGGTGGTCGAAGATGATCGTTCTCTGCTCCAGATCTAAATTACGATCAGGGGATGGATGGATGAATGAAATGCATGAATGAAGTCCACTCTGTAAAAAGGATTTGTGACGTGTGTGAGCTATAAATCAGGTTTCTTCTCTCGGGTACTCAAGGATCAATACCTTCAGAAGCTACTACAACCCTCTTTCCGTTGTAAAGCGGAACACAAGAACAACAACAGCAAAAAAACTTATATTGCCCAAATAATATTGAAATAAGTTGTGTAACTGAGATAGATATTGGTATTATATCTCTGATACTTTAACGACGTATCGAGTTTCTATCCATTTGTGTAATTGAAACGTTCAAAAAGAAACAACTTCTAGAGTGCAATAAGCCAGTTGATAAATTTTAGGATGACAATGAGCTAGCTGATGATTTAATGATAGTTTATTAAATTTTCTACCAGCAAAATCCCATTTCTCTTGCGTTTTTAATAGCTGAGTCACTACAAAAAAACCCCTATAAAAACAGAAAATACTGTATTTTAAAAATTTTAATTCATGTGTTTAAAGATGATTAACGATCCAATATTTGCAATGAAGTTTGAGATACAGAAGAATTTTTATTTTTAGTTAAAATTACAATTATTCCGAGTCATATTCGAATTCTAATTTACATTTATCTTTTTTAGTAGGGTTTCAGCTGCTGAAACAAATTTTAATTATTAATTAGGAATTAGTTTCGAATTATCCTTACCTTTTTTAGTATGGTATCAGCTGCTTAAACCAGTTTTAGTTATTAAATACGAATTCGTTATCCTTTAGAATTAAAAGATTTTTAAAAAAATAGTTCTTAAATGTACGTGTGTATTGAGAATGAGAATATATTCTTAAACACAAAAGATAATATTTGGTTAATTTTTTTAAAAAAGCAAAAAAAAAAAAACTATATGAACAATAAACTTCAAAAACGATTGATTCAAACATTCCAAAAGAAAAAAAGTTACATTTTTACATCATTTTTCTTCAAATTATAAAAGAAAATAAAGTTATAATGCTTTTCATTTAATTATTCCATTCAACATCAAAACAAGACATTTTTCAATAATTTTTTTTTCAGCGAATATCTTCAAGAACTCTTCTTCTTGATAATTAATCATTTGAAAAATGCGAAGATGAATTCTGACAGCTGTTGTTTGATTAATTATGACTTTATTAATTTTTTTACACGTTCAGTTTATAAGATAAGTTAGAGGTACAAACAAGGGTTGTAATCTATTACTAATTAAATCTTCAAACATACACTTAACAACGAATTTTTTTAGGAATTTCCTCACAGCAAAGAAAAAAAGTAGCAAAAAAAGTTAAAATTCCTTTGATATATATTAACAATTGGTCGAGTATTTTTATTTCTTTGGTTAAGTATTGATTATATTTATTTTAAGCTCATTAATGCATATTAATTTAAAAAAGGGAGTACTTGAATTCTTTAATCGAAAGAATAACATTTGTGTAAATATTAGGAATAAAATAAACTGTAACTTTGTTTATACATGGTTTAAAACTTAGTTATATTGATCGATCATATTGAAGCGTCATGAAGGTTATTTTGAAATGTAATTTTGAGCCTCAGTTAGATGATAAACATGATATCTCTTTTCCAAGTTTTGAACCATTTCAGCAAAACGATATTTGTCCAGAACTATGACTGCCAGGACTTCGCTACTATCTATCTATACAGTATTCTTCAAATATATTTTTCTTTTTGCTTCAAAAGAGTAAAACTATTTACTTAAAAGCGTTTTGTTAAACTCCAGACAGCTTCAAATTATGAAAAAGATATTGAAAAGTCATAATTTCATATTTGAGGGATTGCTTTCCAAATTTAAATCAGTTAATATTCTAAGAAATTTGGATTCACCCAGAAATTTTACTATAGTTTAACTACAAAAATTTCTTGAAACATGGGAAAATTCGAAAATAATTAATTTAATTTGTTTTCAAATCTGATTGAGACGTAATTTAAATTTAAAGTTAATCAGGTCCAATGCATTTTACATTCAGAGCAAAATTTTATTTATTTATTTTCCTGCAATTTATTAAGTACGAATTTTTTTTTTTTTTTTTTTGAGAAAACGGAGTAATTGGAGGAAATTTGTGTTCCAAAAAGTAACAGTCGGATAAATTTGGAATTGTAGAAACTATGAACATTCTTTGAAGCTTTCGTTAATTACTTTTTTCAAAAACAAATTCATTTGAATCTTCTAAGAAACTTAGATCCAACCAGTAATTTTAATATCTTTTAGCATGAAAAAATTATAAAATAATGAATTTATTTTGTTTTTCAAATCTAGTTAAGAAATATTTTAAAATTCAGAAAAATTAGGTTCATTGTTTTATCTTCAGAGCAAAATTTTATTTATTTATTTATTTTACAATTTATTAAGTCCGAATTCTTCTTTGTTTTGGAAAACTGGGGTAGTTGGAGGAAACTTGTGTTACAAAAAATCATCAATCTGAAAACTGAATTTTTAGAAATCATGTTTAAGCCATGAAGTTTATGTTAATTTCTCTAGAATTTTATTTTCTTCCTCTAGTTACAAGAACCATTCATCATGGAGAAGAAATTCTGCATACTTTTGTTTAAAACTATTATCACTTTTACAGCTATTTTAGTTAGATCAATTTGAAATATAATTATCAACTATAAGCTAAAAAAATATATTTAATATATTTTCTGCTTAAATAATAAAAATTTGAAATTATATCACTTGTATAATTCCAAATTACACAATAACTTATAGAATTAGTTAATTTATTTTCTTTTTTACAGCAGTAGCAACTGCTATTTTAAAAGCTTTATCGGTTATTTCCGATTGTTCTGCTGATAGCTATAAAATATACACTTATTCATTGAGCGATTTGTAATCCCTGTAATCTTTATGTGCTCGCAGCGATCCTTTCATTTTCAACATTTTAAACTTGTTTGACAAATTTATCTAAAAGGGCTTTCAAATTATTTTATGCTGAGTCCCCGAACTTTTAGAAATTCCTAGAAATGAAAAGGCTGACATGGCAGCTAAACTAGTAGCTACAAGTAGCTCAAATTCCTCTTTCTTACAAGAAATATATTTGTCACATTTTGTATTATAAATGGCAAATTAAATAGGACACATAGATTCATACTAAGGATCCATACTATTAAGCCCACAATATATTTTTGGCTCACTTTACACAGCGGAAAGTTGGACATAATTTTAACTAATAGGTTGAGGATTGAGCACACTCGATTAACCCACCGACATTTATCGATGGGGGGGGGATCCAGCACCGTTTCACTCAATTTGTAACATTTCTATGTCTGTTTTACACATTCTTGTAGATTGCCCACGATTTTCTATTCAGCGTCTTGCATATTTTTACAAATCCCGCCTTGAATTGGGCATATTTGCCTTTTTAGTTTTTTTAAAAAATATTGGTTTTTTATAATCATTTATAACATTAACCGCACTTTCTAGCACAATACCATACCTTGCATCATTGTTGCACTTTTTCATGACTCACTTTTTCATGAGATTTAAGCTTTTAGACATGTGGGTATTGTAAACATTCCATATTTTGATTTTATTATAAATTGACACAAATATTTTAAACTCAAACATGTGGCACAGTTTGAAAAAAAGATGGCTTTTGCACCACAAAACAACAAACTCAATTGAACTCTTATTTAATATAATATGATTATTCGAAAGAATTCTTTTTCTTTTATTATATATATATACTAGCATTCCCGCACCCGGCATTGCTCGGGTAATGGAAATAGTGAAGGATAACAGTGTTCCGTACACTTAGTTACGAAAATCCCCTATAATAATTACTTATTACCTATAATTTTTTCTAATTTTGGGAGGGTCCCTGGGCCCCTGGACTCCTTATATATATACCCTTGTCCTTAACGATCCTTTTAAAGTATTGATTTTCTTTATAAACGCAAGCCATCCACATTTTATTGTTATACCTATGTTTAAGCAAGAACTTCTTTGTATACAGCATTTTCAGGGGGGGTTTCTGGTGCTAAAATTATTAAGCTGCTAGATGAACTGACTCTGGAGAAAGCTACATAAAATAGGCCGTGTGAAAAACAGTCTTCTCTTTAATCGATCCCTGCTACTTTTAATTTCTGTCCTTGTGACTTATTAACGATTATTGCAAAGCAAACTTTTACAGGAAACTGCACTCTTCTAAATTCAAAAGGATAGTCCGACGGAATTAGTGGACTGCGGGGTATTAAAACCAACACTCCTCGAGCACATCCAGTAATTATCGTAGCTTCGATTACATACTTATTAAGTCTAGTCATTCGTAGTCTGGTGTCATTGCCTAATTTAGGTGGAGAAAGGTTTCGTAGAAGCATTACTGGTGTCCAAACTTTCAGGTGAAGTATGTGAGGTGGAAAACCTGGAATGAATTCATAAGACGCGTAATTTTTGCAGGATTGTTTTCAAAATTGATCAGGGTGTGCCAAAGCAATGCCAAATTATACAAAAAAAATTTAGTCTCATTTCTATTTATCAATGGATTAGATTTGTAATGTTGAAGAGGAAAACCCAATAAACGACAAAAAAATTTTTAATGCGCAATTTTCTATCAAATTCTTACAATTTTTCACACGATTTTGAAAAATTTATCGAATTTTATGTAAAAAAAAATTGATTAAGTTATCTTGAAAAGTTTCGGCGTAATTAAATATTAAAGCGAAATTTTGCCTCTTCGTTAAAAAATTCACCAAAAATTCCTTTTTAAAAATTCGATTTTTTTAATTGTATTGCAGAATACTACATTGTATTGTCTTTCAGGAAACATATTTTCTGTATTTTTCCAGTTAAGCTTCTATTTTACAGGGCCGTTCAACAAATAGACCCGTCAAAAATGACCTTTTTTAAATAAATCGATATTTAATTTTTGCGTCCACGTTTCGTAAAAAAAATTATACCTCCATGTGCAGTCCATCCGATTCCACTACGATATTGAGTATAAGTTAAACGGACGCGTAACGATGGCAATTTAAAAAACGCGGTTTTATGGGACGAAACGGGATGCATAAGCGATCGATACTCCGGAAGGCCGTGTTTCACTCAGAAAGTAGCATTACAGGTTTATATTTAACAAAAATTAAGGGGTTTTAATTAATTTCTCCCGAACTAATTGATATTTCGAAAAATAAACTATCCTATCTTTTAAGTTGGATCAAACTTCAAGTGGTGTGTAAATTATTTTAAAATCGGTTAAGTAGTTTAGGAGTTCATCGCGGACAAACAACGTGACACGTAATATATATATTTATATATATATATATAATATATATATAGTTACATTTTTAGCGTAGCAGGGTCGGATTGAACGGACTTTACTTGAGGACAGCACAAACAAGGATTGAGAAATTAAAAATTTCAGATAAATATAATCCAGCAGTCAACAGTCACTTACAGTGTAAATTCAAGTCTTACGCACAATAAAAACAGACTGCAAAACAGCTATCGTACAGCACAGCAACAGTAAATCGCAGCGAGCTCAATAATACAACATTAACAGCAAACGCTAACACAGCCCACTAATTCGCTAATCCAGCGAGACGCTTCTCTTCCGAGAGGAAAAAAAAACTAACTCACTCACTCCGGCTATTCGTACCTTATATAGCCGAGGAAGCGCGTGGCCCGGAACGCATGAAACTTCTTAAAAAAACCGTGCGCGATCCAGCTGCTACTAGACTATTCCTTTCGCCAAACCAGCCAAGTTGGCGCGAAGCTCCTTGCCAAACTTCGCCATTTTGGTGCGTTTTCGAAGCGCTAGCTTACTTGTAACTATATATATATATATATATATATATATATATATATATATATATATATATAATATTGAAGAAGGCTTAATATTTTGATACATATTCCGAGCAAAGCATTCATCTTAATTTGTTATAAAAGCGTTTTACCTTCAATTACTTCATTACCTTCAATTATTTCTTTCAATGATCACGTAAGATAGTTTCAAAAATATTAGACACTTACCACATGCCTTAAAAATATTAATTCTTCCTTTTTAATTAGCTTGCTTCTTTTTCATTGAATCCTTACTTTTACCTTAACAATGCTTCCCATCATTAATTTAAAAACCTTCTGTGCTTTTTAAATATGAAAACTTTGTCTTTCAAAAATAAAATCACAATACTTTCCATGCGTGTAAGCTAAATCGTTCAAGTTCAGTAGATTTTTTTCTTAAAGAAAACAGAAATATGGATAATCAAGAAAAGACTATTACAGAAACTAAAGCAAATGCGAATTGTTTGAATTGCTGAAAGCTTCTTCATAGTAACTAAATCTGCATGCATTTAAAGTGAAAAAAATAACGTTTAAAACCTTCTCAATCTGAAGCAATTTTTAGCCGCCATTTAAATTTTTCTACTAACGAAATTTCAAACGAATGAAAAAGAACTTTCAAGTTTCTCGAAATCATGCAATATTCATTCTTGCAGACGATACTGAAAGCGAAAATGTTTATTACATTTTCTCTTAATCTCTGGAATACTTGCAGGTCCCGTGATAATGGCTGAAATGCTTGAAAGTAAAACGGCTTCTATTTTAGAATGTTTTTTTCTCACTCTGTTGATCTTTCTGATATTTTTAACCTTAAGTTCACTCTGAGTGTTCGCTAGAATTTTTAAGGACTTCGAATTCATACAACCTTTTATATTATATGAACCAACGCGAAGATTTTATATCGCGTTCCTTGTTGCATGTAATTTTTTTCGATGGCATAGAAAAAGATGTTTACAAAACTGAGGACATGGGATGAAAATTTATTCGGGTTTCAAAACATGACAGCCTGTTTAAATGCAGAGAAATTTCACGCTATCTTTATGTCGCTGGATATCATATCTTCATACATATTTTATATTCTAGTCCTTTTCAGTGATTCGTAATATGTAAAGATATGCGCATCTTATCAAAAATATGTTAATGCACGATACAAAATTTCTGTTTGGGAATTTCCCATTCCCATTAGATATTATATTGTAGTTACATATTTTTATGACATAGCTGAAGAATGTATTATTTAACTGCCTTTTAAACTTTAAAGTAACAAGTTAACTGAAAAAAAATGTTTCTGAATCCATAAATAAATTTTCACAATCAATAATTTTACAAAAATATTAGCATAATATTTTAGCGTATATACAAAGGGGTGTTCAAATAAATAGGATCGAAAAGGCATGTTGTTTTTGTTACTTATGGCGCTTGCCATGGGCAAGCCCCCCGCTGATACAGTAGCAGATTTAACCTGAAAGGAGCGTCTCTTGTTTTTGAAGCAGCGCCAACTAGGGCCAAGAGTCCGACTTAGCAACTCACTCGCCCCATTTGCTTGCACAGCCCCTTTTTACAGGGGGGGCGCAGTCACACATCTCACGGATAGTACGCAGAACAACCATGCCCAAACTCGACCCGGGACTCCCAGAACACGAGGAAGACGCGCTACCTCTGAGCCCGAAAAGACATTGTGCGTATAAATGAAGACCTTATTCAAAATATACATCACAGGCCTGAGCACAATTATCACGTTGATTAACGAGCTGAAGGATTCCTTGTTCTCAAAATTCCCGTGACCTTGACTAGTCTGTGTCCTTCACACCGTCCTTGAATTCGCTGTCCGTGTTGAAGCACTTCCTTTCGGATGTTTCTTAAGGAGACCAAACACATGAAAATCGCAGGGTGTCATGTGCGGGCTGTAGAGCTGATGGTTGAGCTGCTCCCACTTGAATTTGACCAGTTCCGCGTGTGCGATCCTGGAGACGCGCGGACGGGCTTTATATTGGAGCAGAAAAACACCCTCCGTGATTAGCCTTGGTCTTCTATTCTTGATGGACAGAAAACCAAGTCGGAGTAATGCAGTCTTCGGAGTGTTTCACCGGAGTTTACATATCGGAGTAAATGGCGACACATCTTGTCTTCACATGCACTTCCACGTCAATTGGACGGCGCTTTTTATAAAAGCATTTGTTTTCTCCTGCGCTCCAATCTATGCAGGAGACTCAAATGTTACGTTACGTTCTAACATAGATGCATAGACAAATATATTAACGGTTATGTTGTTAAGACACTTTATATCTTTTCATTTGAACACCCCTTGTATTAAGTTTGAAAAGGAAATTTTTTTATTGGACTGAAACTTTAAGATTCCTTTAATACGAAAACATGAGGATGAGGAACATGATTACCAATGCCATTGGAAATCATACATTTCTGTATCTTCTAAAATGAAACATTTAGTATATTTTTTATTGTAATAAGATATGTTTATATTCTAATAATGCTGAAAAATCCAAATCTATCAAGTATAATATTAAAATATGGGAATGTTTGTTTGGCGTATATAATGGTTTCATTATATACCAAGCTTTAATATTTAGTTTTAACTCTAAACTTTAATCTAGGAACTTAAAGCTTTTTGGACCCTGTTTAGTTTAGCCTCTTTCATTCGCCATTGCTATTATACGTTCGTTTCTTCCAACTTTTCCAAAGATGATTACATGTCAATCGTATTGGACTACATCGATATGATTCAGATGTGAAATTAATTGTTAACATATGTTACTTATTGTTAAAATGTTATGTGTATAACATATATGATAAGGAAAGTATAATGGGATCTCAAAAACTTGGAGAATATGAATATGAAGTTAGTTGAGTAAATAAATAATGAGTCAGTAAAATAAATCCCACTTGATATGGTAGCGTGGTGAAAGTTTCATAAACCAGATAACATCTATCGCATACAAGTAATAACTTTTGTATAGTGGCTATGTTACTCGGTTACAGCCCCAAAGTTGCAAGTTTGGTCCTAGGGCATATGTAACCATTCATCTGCAACCTAGAATAAGCAAATTTCGTACACCTGTAGTGGCGACCTCTACCGGCAGCAAAACGTCGTCAGGCACATTGGAAAACAACAGCCAACATCATCATTAATCCAAAACCTACCCACGCTCTAAAGCTTGGCGCAATTATACCATTCGTCTCGCCATCAACTCACTGGTGTGATATGAGGTGAAATACGCCAGATTAATATCCTCCGAACATGAGTAACTACTTTTGTATAGTGGATATTCATTCGAGCTACAAACCCTAACGTTGCGAGTTCGGTCTTAACCTTAGGATTCATCCACAGTGGCATGCCTTTAATACGAAGAGTTGTTGCTATTTTCAATTTAATATCTTTGGGAAGCTTATTGAAATTTCTTTGTGGAAGGTTTTTTTTAAATTCATGTGATGCTATGCTGTGATTGGTAAAGATAAATTATGTATATTTTGAAGAAAAAAATATACTATTAATTGGTATTTTATAGTTGAAAATCGATTTTAGAAAAAAATATTTTTTAGTTCTGAGGTATATCTTATTTTGAACACTAGTTTTCGTGTTTTTTCTTTCTCTTTATGTTGTCGTCACATTAATAGCATCAAAAATACTTATAAGATTGCCTTTACTAACAATACAGTCATATTGTAATACAGAATGTTACTTCCGTATAACGGCTGTAATAATAATATAAAAAAGGATTCGAATTTCATTTTCTTTAGTTGCAGATTCGTTATTTTTTTCCTACAGTATAAGACTATTAACTCAAATAATTTTTATGCTTCTCCCTTCTAGATACATTATATTAAAAATGATCTGAAAAGGACGTATATTATGCACTTTTTTATGCAGATTATTTTAAGCTTTCATGCTGAACAGTTAATATAAAACCATTTAAAATAATAGTTTTGTTCAGTAATTCGGAATATTGGTGCAAGTGGTAACTGGTATTTACTGCCTCCAAGTTTGATTCCGAAGAGAAAACAAAAGATTAAGATTAAAATATCAGGTAACATTATGTATCGATTTACTTGATACAGCTATGCAGGGTATGAAGCCAACCCTAATATATACTTTCCGAGACATCTCATTTATAAGAAAAACTTAATCTTTATTTTTAATAACAGATTATATACTACTGTAACCTTACCCTTCTTAATGTTTTCTTTTCTCTAAAAATTTTGTTATAGAGACAAAAATAATTGAGAAACCACTTTAGATTGTTTTGCTATCCTTATATTACCTGAAAAACTATAATTAGTTAAGACATTGATATAAAATTTAACTGTTACTTCTTTTCTGTAGGATAGTTTCCAAAAGAATCTCCGCAAAGCTTTTTCTTTAAAGTAAAATTTTCGTTGAATTAAAAAAATAACTCTACAATCTTGTCTTGTGTATTCATGCCCTAATTTCTCATTAGTTTACATGTTAGTTCAAAGTTTATTACGAAATTCACTTACAAAGTATATATATTTATTAGCAAATGTAAAATAATGAAGAATTGTATCATAAAAGAAAGAATAGTTAATCAATCTATAAATATCCACTAACAGAAATTTTTCCTTGAATTAATAAAAATTATAGCTGAATTTTATTTTGATTTATGTATTCTAAACCATTCATACCATTCTAATTACTGTCCAATTGCTTATTTTTTCACAATAAGGTGTTTTTAATATTACTAAAAGGAAAATCGACTTTAAATAACATAAAAAATTAATTTTGTACTTTATGAATTAATAATATTGTTGCAAAAAAATTCATTTTGGTGTGTTCGCTTGTTATATTGGTGTATGGTGTGACGACACACAATCAGCAGGCTTCAGTGGGAAACACAATGACGCTTATTTACACAAAGAAGTTACTAATACAAATACGACGAATACACAGACGACAAATGTGTACAGCCGGGACGAACACAGGACAGCATACTACTGCGGACAGTAGCCCACAAGTAGCCATCGCCCACAGTTCTTAAAAAGCACAGGCAGAATCCAGCAGGAGAGGGGTTCCTCTTAGCTTCGCTCTATGATCTTTCCAGACGGCTGAACTTCTGATTGTCTCCTAGCTTTAGCTGCCGATTCACCACCACACACTATATGTCGCTGCTTCCACAGTAGACAACACGACTCAGCACACAGCAGTTCAACAATCGCTTGAATTAAATTTAACTCTGGGATATCGCCGCTGCTTCACTATACTCTCAAAGACTCGTTACTTGTCTTCTAATCAAGCTCCACTTCCGGTTCAATTCAATTCACCCACACACCATTCAATTCAAAATCACTTTCAGCTTGAGTCTGCCAGCCTTTCATAGCTCCCAGGAGGTGGGGCCGAGAATCTTCTGGGGCAATCATGATGTTTTGATATCTGTGAAATTTAAGGGAAAAATATTTTTACCTGCTTTTACCAATATGACATTATTATTACGTATGCTTATTTGAAAGCGGATGCGTTTTTAAAAGGTTGATCTGCATTTAACAGTATTACTTTATTATTACGTATGCTTCTTTGACAGCGGTCGCGTTTTTAAAAGGCTGACGAAAAACTATGAGATCAAAGCTGTTATTTCATCTTAAAATCGGACGAGCTCCAAAACTTTGTTTGGCAGCTAAAAAATTAAAAATGAAAGTTAAAAAATGATATATACACAGAGGGAGAGAGAGATCAATAAAGGTCTCGTGATTGTTTAAAACCGGTTTAAATTTAAATTGGTTAATGATAAATTAATTAAGAAAAATAGTAACTTAAAAATAATAATGTTCTCACTTGATAACTTGAAATTTGCTATCGGAGATTTGATTTTTTTTATTTGCACGCTTTCAACGACATATATATTTTTACTTTAATATAATGCATCTTTTATTTTTGAGTGCATTGGTCAGTATCTTTTTGGAAGAAAAAACCCTGTCATCTTACTGTACAGTTAAAAATCCTTTAAAAATAATTCTTACAGTTTTAGTATTCTTATATATCAAAGATATGTAAAATCCAACTTCTTACTGTACAGTTAAAAATCCTTTAAAACACTATTTCTTACAGTTTTAGTATTCTTATATACTAAAGATATCCAAAATTCTTGTATATAAAAGATATTCCATTTGAGAAACGTATTTCATTTTTTTAAAAAAATATTATTCATATTTGAGATACTTGTAATGAAAATTATTAACATACTTTTCATACATTTCCAGACACAAATATTGTATTCTTCCTTATTTTCTTTGAGTTAAATGTATTACATTCCCCAAAATATATCAGCTTAAATACCGCATGTATCTTTTTATCGGAACTTCTTATTCAACTGTAATATATTCATTGTCTCTTGGGAATTCTTTTTTCCCATTTCTTTTACTAAAAGATATTCTCCTAAAACATTTTATTCAAGAAAGACTTTTAAGACATTTATATATGCAAGAAACGTTTTATTTGTTCTTTTATCTTTTTTTTTTGTATTCCATTCTTCTCTGTATTTACAACTTCTTTTCTTTGGAATTTTTCTTTTATTTCTCCGGTTCAAGGTTTTGAATTCCATTTTTATTTATTCATTCGCTTTTTTGGTTTGATGCGAGCCATTCTTCCGAATGTTTATTTTGAAAACTGATGCGATGCATTGTTTCAATTCTTTGTATAAGTTTTTTTTAAAATTTTATTTTAAAGAACAGTAAAAACATCTACTGTTTACACTTGAGATAAATTGGACCAGCACGTGCAAGTTGTTTAGTTCATAAACATCCTCATTTTTATGTTTGTGAATTACTTGAATTTTATCAAAATAAAAATTAGAATTTTTATTCTATTTAAAGCAAAAGGTTTTTATTTCTTTTCTGAAAAATGATACGATATTTTCAGAAAATTAATGAATAAATTTATTGAATTTTTTTACCTGAAATGAGTTGTAGAAGATTTTTATTTTTTTAATGATTAATTTATTTTACAGTTCTTATCTTGTTTGAATAAAATAAAAATGCGATAATAATCAAATGACAAAGCTGCTTTTCATTATAAACAATACATGTTTTAAATAATCATAAATTTACTACGACCTGTCCAAAAGCACACTGATAAAACTGAATAATCAGACTATTGCTTTAGCAAGACTCATAAGAACTGTGGTTGAGTTCTAAAGTCCATTACCGGTCAGCGTATAACTCTTCCCTTAGGAAGTGCCTGCCGTCATCGATGGGTGGTAGCCCCCCCCCCCCATATTTTTCTCCAGTCGCTAAGGTTGCGAGAACCTGTCATCATAAAGCAAACTTTTCATCCTTCTCCCCCTTCCCAATTCATTAATGGTAGATCTGTTTTAAATAAGCTCAAAATCTTTCTTTTAGAATTCTAGGTTTTCCTCATAGAAATTATCTTAACTTGTGCACGAGAATATTATTTTGAATGTGCAATTATACAATAAAAGGAATCCAATTGACATCATTAAGACACTTAAAATTATGTAATATTAACTTTTAGATTGAAAGTTTAATATTTTTTATGATTCTACGTTATTATGATTTCCAATCGATAATGATCTAAGTGGTCGATAATAGTTTAATCGATAAAATAACATGGAATATGACGTTCAATGAAAATCCTTTTATATGTCATATATGAATGTCCTGTTAAATATGTTTATATGACAAATGTAAATATCATGTCACATATGTTTATATGTCAAATATACATAAATGTCAGGTCAAATATGTTTATGTAAATAAAAATTTGTGTGTCATTTCTTATATTTCAAAAGAATGTTATGAATGATGCTCTTTGATTGTCCCTAAATCGTATTCACTATTTATGTATCTACAATAACTTGTACATAAATGAATTTATTTAATATTAACACCACAGAAAGTTAGAACACAATCTTTTGTACATAATAATTTTTTATACGCAATGATTAAAAATATGCATAATATTTTCCTTGAACTCAAGTGGCAATTTTTAGGTAAAGGAATAAAATTATTGGGAGATATATGCTTCCTGAAATAATTTTACATAATCTTTGATATAAGTGAATTAAATGAGATTTGATAAAAGTTATATACGCCATTAGAGCTGAGAATTTTATTTTCAGAATTATGCGCACATTTTGTCCTTCATAGTATAGTAGATGAAACTGAATATGAGTTTTTGACACCTTTTTTCCAATACTTTCAGCTGAAATTTTAGCAACATAATCACATGCCGATTTTTTATTATTTAATTCGTCGCAAAAATCGACTTATATTGGTGCAAAAATACAGATTCATAGAGGTTAAATTATCTGTTAAAATTAGATATGCAAATCTGATATGCAGGTTATTTTTATTTTCAGCAGATAAGTTTTATTTTCAGAATTCCACACACAAACATTTTGTCCTTCATAGTATAGTAGATGAAACTTAACATGAGTTTTTGACTCGTTTTTTCAACCCTTTCACTGAAATTTTAGCAACAAAATGACATACCAATTTTTTATTATTTAGATCATTGCAAAAATCGCCTTACAATCAGGCAAAAATACAGACTAAAAGATGCTACATCATCCGTTAAAATTAGATTTGGAAATCTGATATGCATTAATCCTTTATATGTTAAACTTTTGTAGCAAATTTTATTCATCTAGATTTTTATATTTTATAATTGTGAATGTATTTCAGTCAAATTTGAACAGAAATCTAAAAATTTTGTATAAAGTGCTCATTTTAAATTTCATTCATCTAGCATGATACTTTATAGATTATCACTTTCATAGAATGACATTTTTCGAAAAAATGCATTTTTGGAACCTAGAGAAATCTGAATCTTGGAACTTCACGAAAATATTGAGGTTGGATTTGTCGGCGGTTACAATATTTATGTATAAGTTAAAGTAATAAAAATATACTATGTTCTTTTGAGTCCTTAGTAACGAATTAGAAAGCTACGATTATAATTATATATATTGTATATTATAAAGAAACCAATGTTATATTATAAGGTATATTATAAAGAAAAATTTGAGTCCTTAGTTATGAATTAGAAAGTTAGACTTATAACTGTAAATATGGTATATTATAAAGAAGTCAATGCTATATTATAAGGCATATTATAAAGAAAAATTTAATATGTCATATAAAAATTTATTGAGGATTTTGCTTAAATTAAGTTTTATATATTTTAGGTATTATTAAGACATCTGATCATATAATATAAATTAATAAATTCATTGATGAGCCTTAATTTCGTTGAAACATATCAATTATTTTAAACAGAATATCACTGTTATATTAGTATAACTTAATTATAAGAATTAGAGCCTAGAGAAATTCTGAAAAATTAAATTATAATAGCTAATAAATTAATCAGCAGCAAATATAATATTTTACATGAGCTATTGTTTATCACAATTCGAGAGAATTGAATCTCTGCAGCAGGGTACTCGATGTGAGATGCAGTTGACGTTCAGTTTTATGATTAATGATTCACCTCTCCTAACGCACACTTAATTGATCTACGATCTAGAGAGAACCTCGGAGTATTTAGGATTCCACGGCGAATGATGGATCACGCGAGAGCGTTTAAAAGATAAGCGAAAAATAGATTTCCTAAACAAGTAAAAGAGAAATTAAAAACTTGGTGCAGTTTTCATGTATAAAACGAACCTTAAAAAAATAATAATCAGCAAAACAGTTTGGATTTTCATCAATCAGCGGCAGTAGTCTCTCTGAAACTTTCTCGCTTTCTATCTGGTAAAGATGCTAAGTTTCTCCTTTCCACTTATAAATAATTATGGAATTCGGACAAACCCAAGAATGTTGTGCCTAGATTTTTTATTTTCTTAGTCTGGCAAATGAGGGTTTTGTGCTTCTTTGTAAAGTCATATCACTGACTCTCCAACTCACCTCGAAGGCACACGGATAAAAAACAAACAAATAAACAAACTGAATGACCAGACTGCCGCTACAGTAACACTGGCAGGAACTGTGATTGAGTCTTAAGGGCCATTACCGGCCATGGCACAACCTTTCCCTAAGGAAGTACGTGGATAGGATTGAGCAAGAACTCCATCTTTTCGTTTACATTTTTAAGGTAGCGAGAACCAGCTTCTATTCCGGGAGAATCATCTTCAATTACGAGGTGACACTCTGCAGGTATGCTTCGTTGTAAAGGAAATCCTTTTGATGTCTTTGTCTATCAATGGAAAACCGAGTTCACCACATAGCTACAAAATATGAGTCGCTAAGAATTTTAAGATTTTTTTATTTCTTTTTTGCCATGTATATGTTGTTATTTAGGGCACTTGCCATGGACAAACCCCGCTGATACATCAGCAGATTTTAAGCCGGTTATATACATCTCTTGTTTTACAAGTAGCGCCATCTAGGGCCAAGAGTACGACATAGCTACACACACGTCACAACCCTTTTCAGGGGGCGGACTACAATTCTGCAAATTCATTCATACATCTCAGATCGTAATTTAGACCTGGAACAGAGAACTATCACCTCTGACCCAGTACCCCCGGTGATATTTCTCTCGATATGGAGGACTTTGCGACCACAAAGAGATTTAACGAGCACCAGCCGCCACACACTCGGGGAATCTTTTGGCCGGTGAGCTTCGAACCCGTAACCTAAAGAGTACGAGTCCAAGGCTACCAACCAGGCCATCCTGGCCGGCATGGGATATCTAATAACAAAATAAGGACTAAATAAACATTGTTGCGCAATTAATCAAGCAAAAACTGTGAAAAGGAACTGCAGTGAACTGAGTACTGTATTGATATGAGCAGGTCGGCGGTATTGGTGTATTCTGAGGATTTGTAACTAGCTGTAATGTGTGTTGTGTCCAACGCTCTACCAACCAGGCCATCCCAGCCCGTCATATATATAGGTCTATTCAGATAAAATATTGATCCGCATTACTTCTGATAATAAAAAATAAAACATTGTGTAATTTTAGAAATTTTTTTGAATAAAAAATAATGAGATTATTCTCGTTAAGCATATTTGAAGGAATGTTTCATAGAAGGAGAATCAAAAATAATTTTCAGATCCATAAATTAACTATTTTTTTAAAAATCAATTGTTTCCTTAATGCGTGCTTATTTAAAAAAATACTGCTTAAGAATGATGCTATGTATTCATTTTATACTTCCTAAAAGTTTACAATTAAAATCTCCACATACAAAATTACTATATTTAGCAGTTTTTTTAAAAATATCAAATTATATTTGCTAGTAAATTTTTAGATGTATTGCTTTCTTTATTGAATTTATCGTTAAATCTGATTTTCGGAAAAAAAGCCAGAACTTGAAAATATAAAGTATTTTTGATACCCATTTAGGATTTCTTTTAATTTCAACTAATATCTCTTCTTCTTCTTTGACTTAAATTGTTTTGAAACAAAAAAAATAATTTCTGAAATACGAAATTTTTTTTAAAAAAATCTAAACTAGTCTATGAAAGATTTTTCTTTTTATTTTTTTCTTGTGAAGTTAATAACTTTGTTTTGTCCTACAACTTTAAGCAGCTTTCATGGCAAAGAAAAGAAATTAAAGTATTGGTTTAAAGTAAACCAAAGTTATTGAGTTTCAAAATTCTTGAAGAACAATTTATTATTTTTTTTTCATTTTATTAGAAAAATCTTTGGCTCATTTTTGTTATTCTGGATTTATGTTTCAAATTTTCTGAAAAATATCATCGATTGTTCTAACTCCGAATAACTTTTAACAAAGAATTATGTGACATTGTAGTAATAATTTTTTACTTGTTTCTATAACAGCCTTTTTCTTTTTCCTTTCATTAATCCTAGTGAGCAGTATTATTTTATTTTTTATTGATCTGAAACTATAATAATTTTTTTAGAAAACAGATCTTCTTAAATTTTTTCTCGTTAACTCCCACACAAATCGAACTCTAAATGAAAAATATTTTTCTAGATATTATGCAGTCAAATATTTGTGATTGCCTTTTTCGAAATTCCTCGTCCATTGTAAATAAAAAAAAATGTTATTTATAAGAGAAGTTTAAAACAATTTAAGTTCCGCAATTTTGATATTTAAGCGAACGCTTTTAGGTGAAAAGTGATTGGTGCGGCATCTTAAAATTTAATTCGATCATTGATTGAATTGTTTTGATTTTTACTTTCTCGTATACTTAGTTAATGACGAAAGAATGGTAATCGTAGAAAAATTCAAATTCGTGATTTTGACGAATCTTTAAGTTTAAACCGCCATGAGTTCGAAAAACACTACTATCAAAATATCCGTCTGCCTTTCTGTGACGAAGATAATCCACAACGCTTTGAGCTTGATTCTTGAAATCTGGTAAACCGTCTTTACACAAAACTAGTACATTTTTGTCTATCAATTTTTTTGTAAAATCTTTTCAGAGGAAATCTATAAATTCAATTTTTTGAATGTAAATTAACACGAAAATCGTAGAACGAAGAGAAATAGATGTAATTCGGTACACAGATTTTAAACCCATAGTGTAGAAGTTTGTAGCTAATCCAATTACTGGTTGACTGTCTGATGTTGTGTACTTCCAGAAACATGTAAAAGTGATAGTTCTAAAACACAATGATTTAAAACTATCAAATTTGGTATGGAGTTTTGTGACTGTAAATACAATTTTGTGTCATTTTTTTGTGTCAATCGTTTGAGAAAAATGGGTTTCAAACACAAATTTGATTTTTTTATGTTATTGACTGCACTTAAGTATTGGACCGTCGATTTTTATTACCAAATTTAAAGGCGTCGCCAATGAGTTGCTAAATCACCAATAATGGCAAAAAACCCCTCCATTATTTAAAGAATTATTCAAGCTTTAACTGTCGTCCGCCATTTTGTTGGTTTCATTGGCGTCTATGGTTTATCGCCAAATTTGAATCCTTTGCCAATGAGTTACTAAACCTTTAGTGACCGTTGGTGTCGATGGTCTAATGCGTAAAAACCCTTTTAACGCATTTTGCCATTGTTATTTGCATATATATGTTTGAATTCGATCGAAGAATTCATCGTCGAATACCAAAATCTAAAAAAAAAATCAGGGCTTCATTGTTTTGGAACTCTTTATTCAAAATACAAATTACCTAAAAATTTCAATGATTATATGTTTAAAATATAGCATCAGAAAGACCAAGCTTCATTTGTCAATTTTATTTTCGTTTGTAAAGATCTTGTTTTTTTGGAGAAAATATTTAGATAAGAATCTATTTCAATGTAAAAGAATCAATATCTAGAATATGAATTTATTTTAATCTTAGCTGCATATGAATTCATCATTTAAATAAAAATATTACGTCATGTTATATCTGGCCATTTTTAAAAAATGCTAAAATGTTCGCATTTTTTAACACAATAATTACATTGTTGCTATTAGATATTTGTATTCGTATTCATATATGTCACACAGCGCCATAACATAAAATTTCAATTGAAGTTATTATCGAATAAGTTATCATGCTTTGTGGCTACAATGCAAGTACCGCAATAAATAAATCAGAATTTTTTTGTTGTACAGTGCCATCTATCAATGTTTCTGGAACCAATTTTTTTTTCAGAATAATCCGACTCTTCATGTCTTGAATAGAATGTTCTAAATGAATGTACAGAGCTAAAAATGAATTTCTTCATTGATATTTTGTCTAAGGATGTTGAAATAAAAGTTATGTCCACCATAAATAGCACCTGGTTAGTGTTCTTTTAGGCTTAATCACAAACATATAATTAAAAAATCGCGTTAAATAATTTTGTTAAAGATAATTATAAAATTTTTGTTTCGTTTTATCATGACGTCACTTTAAAGTTTTCCTCACAACAGTAATTAAATTCTCAAAGAATCAAGAAATCAATTCTTTTCAGCAGGAAACGAGCCGTAAGAACTTTCATAACAGGTTTAATGAATTTTAACTGTTAATTTTTAGACGCATTATTCAAGATCATGCGTAGATAGAAATTGCATAATTTAAATTAAACTACATTTCACACTTTTTGGCTTCCCAGTTTTGTCAGGGGACTGTAATTAATTTAATTTCAAGACCTTCCTACCTGAAATGATTTAATTAAATTCCCGCATTGAATTTAATTATTTACTTTAATAAACATTTTAAATTTTAATTACATCACATTATTGTCTGCTCATGTGCTATTAACGCGATACAAGGTTTCAGCTAACGATAAAAATGATATTTTCAGAGTTTTAAAGTAAAATAGTTGTTAGTACTAGTAATATTCTGAATTAAGTCGTCAAAACATTTTGTATACTTTAGAATAAATGCATTTGTAATCCTTTATATCGTTGTTAAAAGTCGATAAAGCTCTAAGTTAGCTCTAAGTTAATATACGAATGTCTTATCTCAGAATCAAGACTTTAAAAGCATTGTAAAATATTAATTTTGCCAAAAGTGTTGAATTTTTTTCTTTTCTTTTTCTGTTTTTATTCATTAATCGTGACTCTGTATATTATTAAAATATTTCTAAATTTTTATGGTATTTGCGAATTTATTACTTTTTCATTTCTTTTCCTTTTAAATTTATAGAATTAATTTAAAATTATTCTACAACATTTATTTATTACTTCAATTTCAGAAGTAAATTGTTTATCTCCTATTAGAATAAGAATAAAGATAAGATAAAAAAATAGAAAAACTCTGAGAGAACTATTTCATTTGAATGTAGAAATTAACGTAATCTTATATAATGAAGGATATCATGATTGTTCGTCACGTAAATATCCTAGAATAGTAAAAATAAGGTCTTTAGAATTACTAATTTCTGGATAAATTAGGCCAAGATTTCAAAAATTCTTTCCTTATTTATCCTGCCAATGGGAATAACGTAATAATGGCTTATTTTTAAGAGTACCATTCATATCTAAATTATTGTAATATTTTTAGTTTTGTAAATGAAAAATTTATTTCATTTTCAGAAATACAATATGATTATTTATCTTTATTAATGATATTATTTCTTTAAAAACAAATTCCGCAATAATTTTAAATTATGATAATTTTGTTCACCTCTTGATTTGCTTTCTAGATGTTTGGATTTTGTACCAATGCCTTTATTTTCTATAAACTAGAGAGAATTGTCAAGAACGACAGATGCACTAGCGCTTTAGATTTCCAAATTTTTGTAATATTTTAAATTGACTATCGTAAATTTAATATTCACGAGTTTCGTATAATTTTGATTTCAGTTAGGATTCAAAAACTATGCCAAGATTAAGCATAAGAGTAATGTATCTCTAATTTATTATATTTTTTGTTTTACTAAATGATATGAAATAAAAGAATATATATTTCCCAATAAAATATAGTTTTCTTCATCTTATTTTCTTAAATAAATATTTCTTAAAATATTTATAGAGCGAGTCAAATATATATTAATTCTTCACCATTTGTAAAATAATTTATTTAAAGTATTATCTGTTTACAAATAAATATCTTTATAAATAATATTTATATTGAAGAATCTGCGTTCCCGAATGGTCACGTGATATCGAGATCCCCCACCCCAGCCTGTAGCAGAAGCTGAGAGAATTGTTGAGATGGTAGACGTGGGTAATTAATCACTTTCCAAATAGATCTCTCAGTTGTTGCCATTTATTTAACTAAATATTTAATCTCTGTGTTTATTTGTCTTTATTAAATTTTAGTTAACAGCTAAAAAACGACTAGTTCGTCATCATTTCACACTGAATGTTTTTATTCAAAGTTGTTTTTCTTTTTAATTAAACAACAACAACAACAACAACAAAACGTTTTCTTCAGAAATTTTTAATGATGCGATGAAGAATTCTGGGAACAGTTCCGAACTTCTTCGAAATTTCATAATCAATATTTGCTTGTTTTTACGAATATATTAAAATGTTTTTACATTTATTTCAGTTTTAATAATAACATATATAACTAAAATATAATTGTTTCGATTGAGTTTTTTGATATTAAATGAGTTGTCCATATCAATATTACAATAAAGAATTTAATAATTTTTATAATGATAGCAGATTAGGATCTTGAGTACTTTAATTAATAAAATCCTTCAAAATTTCAGGTTACATAAAGGTGTAAATATCCAAGTAATTTTTAATATTAAAATCCTATTACGTTACAAACATTTTTTGTTTTGATAATTTTTACTCTGAACTTTATGGTTAGAATTAAAATCCAAATATATGAATCTTTATTTAAAACTACAAAATATTTTCGTAATAATGAATAATTAAATAAATTATTCATTATTACGAAAATTATTAATCTTTCTCTTATTAACCAACTAACAAATTTTGTATATTCATGCATAAATTCTATTCCGAATTTTTCACCTCTAAAGGGCACTTCTGTAACATGTTTTTAATTAAAAGAACGTAAGTTGGTTTTGTATCTATCTATCTTGTGATGTCCTATAGTGTGCGTGAAAATATATGTATATGAATGTGTAAAAATTCGTATCGTTCTTTATAGTATTCAAAACATGAACATTCGTAGCCAAAATACCAGAGTCGCAGATAAGTTAAAAAATATCTCCCGAAATTATATATATTGTTATAAAAAATTATATATATTCTCACAAAGAGAGATCCGAAGATGTAGACTTTATTGTCTATATAAATGCGAATTAAATATTCGCAATACAAGCCACAAATTTATAGCGAATTAATTCTACCTAATTCGCTAAGCTAAAGATAATTCGGCAATAAGAGAAAAGATGTTCTCTCGAGCTAAATCAATCAACGTATAACGTCCTCTGAACGTTTCTGATTCTCCTTCGTAAGGCGAGCCTTTTAAATAGCTTTTCACTTAAGTGGCGGGACAATCGTGGAAAGCGCTCGCTCGTTCCAGACAAGTCTAGAAATTTCTCAACTATTGTTAGAGAAAATCTTTATTTCTTAGCTTCTACTACACATCTTAGCGTGTAGTAAAAACCGTAACCGCTTTAAGTCGCCAAAAACACTTACATCGCCAAATTAGTCATATATGGCGATATTCTGTTGTAAATCCCCTTAGTACAATCTTTTCTCGCTGAGGCGCGATTCCATTACATTTAATTTCATACATTTAATTATTTATAAATATTTAGTATATTTACACAAAAAGTCATAGATATTTACAATATATACATCAAATTTACTCAAACTTCATATCAATATAATGATAGTAAATGATGTATTCAAATGCTTCCATGTTCGAATTATTTTTTCCATCCCAAATTAGTTACCTATTTAACAAATTTCATCTCAAACCTCGAGTTCTGCAGGAGATTTTGACATCTGATCAATTGATTCTCGTTCTATGGAACACTGGTTAACAATTAATTTAGCATTTGAACCGCGTGATATTATCGGACGGAACTGTCATGTGACGCCTTTTGATTAGGTGAAGGGACCAGAACTCTATTAATAGGGCGCGGGGGAAGATGAGTAAATTTGAGAAGGGAGTCATGTGCCTCAATATTAAATGGAGTTAATCAGATTGAGCTATGCTGGGTGAATGGACACAAAATAACCATATACTAATGAATTTGAGAACTTTGTAATATCCATATAAAGAGGTGTCACTGTGTTTTATTCTAGAGAAAGATGCCTATAATAATTATACGTCAAAATACACTCACTGGTCAATGAATTAAAAACCTTTGGGATTTGCATTTGAATGCATGCTAGGGATGAATGCGCTAATTTTTTGTTATGACGTGAGTTACACGTGGTTAGAATGCTAGTATAAGTAAGGTGAAAGAGTCCTTTTTACGATGAATGAAATAAAATGGTAAAAATGACAGATCTTTTACCATTTTAAAAAGGGCTTGGTGTCCATTTAGCAGGTGCCTCGATTCGAAGATGACGTATCTCTCTGGGTTCTCAAAAGAGCCATATCAAAGGTTTTCAAAAGGTGGAAACAGAACCCACATTCTTTCTCTAGAAGAAGTAACTGCGGTTCGAGCACAGTTTTCCAAGAGAGTAATCGACGTTGTCATCGACGAGTTGTACGGCAGAACAGGAACTCTACTATAATTCAAATGACACAAATCGTCAACCAAGGCTCTTTCAACAGATTTCAGCTCGAACCATGCGCAGAGATATTGCAGAGGATATGAATGCATAGTCCAGAGCCTGTGAGAAAAATACTCATTTCTGCCCTCAAAAATGAGTTTGCCGTGATGTCGGAAAAGAAGACACTGGACATTGGAGGATTGGAAAAGGGTAATGTAGTCAGATGAATTACGCCACACCTTGTTTTGCAATGATGGAAGACGTCGAATTTAGCGAGATCCCCACGAAGCCGTGAATCCATCTTGCCTCACTCGCACTGTGCAAAGGTCGTGAGGGAGTATCAAGATATGGAGCATGTTCTGCTGGCATGGAAGTGGTGCCCTGGAGTTCCTCGAGGGTAAACAAACAGCAATGCAATACCTGCATATAATGGCAGATCAAGTGCACCTTGCAATGTTGCATTTTTATCCTGATGGCGACGGATACTTCATGGACAATGATGCAGCTGTACATAGTGCCAAAAGTGTTCAAAATTGGTTCGCTGAGCATCAGTCTAACTTCCAACATCTTACGTGGCCACCACATAGCTAGGATCTTAACACCATAGAAAATGTATGGGATATGGTGGAAAGACGCACCCGACAGTACCCTAATCTTCCATCTAATTTACAAGATCTGAAAAGTTGCATAGCCAGTGCATAGTATTCCCTGGATGTAAATGCACTCCAGAAGCTTATAGACTTGATGCTCAAAGAATTCGGAGCAGCTATCCGTGCTGAAGTTAGTCCATTAAATTATTGATCTTAGGTATCTAATTAATTGGCCTGTGAGTGCATACAAAAAGGCAAAACTGAATTTTAGATCAGTAACCATATACAGCTTGTTTAAATTTTTAGATTAACATTTATTTTAATTTTTAAACTTTTTATTATTAATATTTTGATTGAAAATTTACTCAATGTTCTTATAAATAAACTAATTGCAGAATTTTAGTAAAATTCTGAATGAGAATGCTTGTGTGTAATCTTTTCTTTTTTTTTTTTTTTGTAAATGAAAATTATGGAATAAAAAGAAAAAAATCATAGGTTGTGTTCTTACATTTTATCCTATTAATAAATTACAAGATATCCATACATTTTTTATTCTTGTATAGAAAAAGATTTCTGAAGTGATAGTCAACATTGATTTCACCAGCTTATAGTTTTTTTCAATAGATACAACATCAGAAGCTCATTTTCAATGTCAGTTTATTTCATTCAGAAGTCGTATTAACTTTTAGCGTAATTTGTTTTGAATATGTAAAATAATGATTAATTGAAACCTTCCATCCTGATTTTTTTATATTTGATATTTATCAATTTTTATAATTGGTTTTGTTTATTTAACTTTTGAAAACAGTTATTAAAACGGATTTTGGTGCGACAAACCAAACATATAATCGAAAACATACTGGAGAAAAAATTAAGAAAAAAATTATAGATTTCAATTTGTAAAAAATGATATACATTTTACATTTGTGATATACATTTTAACTCAATTTGTAAGGGTATAAAATGTAAATTCTATTACAAATTGCATTTTACAAAATCTTAGTTTCATTAAGAAAATTTAAGTTTGGCATTTCTCTTAGAATATAAATTATACTTCTTATTCAAAAAAGTATATTACAGTTAAAGGTACTTTGCCTTTAGCCAGACACCAAATAATGTAAAATGCCGCCTAATTTCGTAAATTGATTTTAAAGCGAAAAATCGCCAAAAAATGTAGAATTCCGCCAAATTTCTTTGATGATTTTTAGCTTGCGCCCGGCTAACGGAAAAGTACTCGAAAAAAATGCTAAGCATGCATAATTTGTTTGTCATTTTGTTACAAAATTATCACAATTTAGTTATGCTTAAGTCTGATTTTTAAACAACATTGGGGATATTTTGGGCATGATCGGTTGGCATTCGGGCTTACGACGTCCCCTTTGATCTCCCATGGGATACTGGCATAGGAAATTAACCCCAGGGGATATGGTATGTACAAAGCCCATTTACATAGCGAGTTTTAGATGAAATCGTATTTCAAATTTTCACCACCAGACCTCCGCGAATCCCACAAATACTACACTAAATACACAAATACTACCTTATACTACACTAAATACACAAAAATTACTCGCAGAAAAGAGTTGTTACATAAAATATTGAAAAAAGACGAAGTAGAGTCTTTCATGAATATAATTTAGAAATTTTTTTTATGTAGCGATTCCTGGCATGAAATATATTCAGTTCCGTTCAATGTAACCATTGTTTGAAGATGCAAAAATTGATCACAAACTCATTCTCGTGGACTGTAAATTTAAACTCAGTTCATTTTATGCTCACACTTTTTTAGATATAAAATATGACACTCACACCATGTTACACACTCTTTACACTGGTAGTTGTAGATGGCGCTGCTCCAACAGCGCTTGCCGTTGGTCACAGAACAATGACTATAAATATTTTTAGATAATAATACGCTTATATTTTCTTTCTTCCTTTCACCACCGAATATAACCGAACTCGAAATCCCTAAGATTCCCTGTCGATTGAATGGATATACGTGGAAACATTTACCAAGAAAAGAATGTTTGCATACAGTACACAGAAAAAGGTAACTATATACAATATTATGATGGTGAGGAGGGTGCTCGACGGAAAGTATGGGTAGATGAATTCTGCTGAAGTTAATAAATCCTGAAGAAGAGCTTGGTTGAGATATGAGAATATAATTTATTCAGGGCTTGGGATATTACGCTTGTACTCGAATTTTATGAAAACATTCTTTTCTTCTTGTGTTTACAAAAATTAACAAAAGTTTAAGCTGTTAATTTGATAAGTATGAACACTGCTGTTATGAATAATTGATAAGTACAACATCATTTTATCATACGTGTAATTTTTCCAAGTCAAACATACTGCCACATTTTCCCACTTTTATTTTTCATTTTTTATTGGACGAGATATCCCTTTAAAAGAGATATTGAGGGATAATTTTTAGAGTTCTTGGATTTTCGATAAAAATGTGTTTTAATTGTGTTCGGAAATTTATGCAATTTTTTCATATTCTGTAGTTTTCAAGCTTTGAATTTACTAGTTCAGAATTTTCAAGTTTTGAATTCTAGCTTTGATTTAAAAACTAAGGCTAAAAATATTATCAAATTTGTCGTATTATAATTTTTCAATTTATTCATTCAATGCTAAATAGCAATTTCATTCACTGTATTAGGAATATGTTTGAAATAAATAAACAAATATTAGTTCATTTCTAACTTCACTGAATGAAGCCAAATCTCGAGAGAGTTACATATGACAATGTAATTTTCATATATACTGATAACTTCAGATTTTTTTTAACTAAACAGGTTTCCATTTGTTGATCGTAGCATAAATTTTAGCCTCATCCCACCATATTTCTTTCTGGCTATCATGTATTTTACAGGCAAAAAAGAGAGTACATATGTAAATTTGCATGACGGCAAAAATTGTATAAATTCAGATATTTCCAAGCAGGGAGAAAATATTTAGAGATTTTCGGTTAAAAAGATCAACAAAGTGAGAAAAAAGTGAATGTAAGAAATCATTCTAAAACAGCAGGTTTTATCTCGGAGCCTTTCAGACCATTATCACCGGACCTACGCTATTTCAGAGCTTAAGAGAAAATGTAATAAACATTTTCGTTTTAAAGATCGTCTGCCGGAATGAATATTTCATGATTTCAGTCTCCCTGAAAGTTCTTTTTTGTTCATTCGGAATTTCTTCAGCGGAAGAAAAAAATGGCGGATAAGAAATAAAAAAGTAGCACAGAGAAGAGGTTTAAGAAATATTCCCTTCTTTTATGCATGCAGATTTAGTTAGTATTAAGATGCTGGATTTGAGGGCAATTTAAACAGTTCGCATTTGTTTTATTTTCATGGAATTCTTTCGCCTTCTTGCTCTCCGTTTCTTTTTGAATTCTCGGAGAAAGGATACATTAAGGTTGCTCGGGAGATTTAGTTGATGAATATGGGAAATGCGGCTGTTTTTTTTTCTTTGGAGAGAAGGAATTATTTATTTTAAGAGGCCGGGAAGACTGTTTTCGTAAAATAATAATAATAAAAAACCAGGTATGAGATTTGATATTCAATATTCAAAAGCATAGGAAAAATAAGATTTAAAAAGAAATCATAATTCTTTTGGAACTATAATGGTCATTGATATATTTTCATCGAAAAAATTAATTAATTTTCTTTTATATTGCATTTTGAGGCTAAATACATTCACTTCGAAATTTTAAAAATACTGAATGCAGACTCACCAAAATATCTAAACGAATTCTCAAAACCATGAAACTGAAAAGCAATTATTCTTGTTTGGTATTAGTTATTTCCTTATATGAAAACGTCTATCACCTTTATTTTAGATAATTATAAATTTAGTTAAAAAATATTGAATTCCTTTTTTCTGCTATGCTTGTATAAATAAATTGATTTGAGAACTAACTGTACAAGATTATAATGAAAATGAAATCAAATTTATGCTTTAAAATTTGGTTGCAATTTATGCTACATTTTATTCAATCGTTTATATCCTACAAAGTGTGCATCTCCCTTTTCAACAAAATAGTATTTTTTTCTCCTTTTTGCGTCATTTAAATTTCAATATATAGTTGAATACTTCAAACGAGTATTTTTTAAATTATCAAATCGATATTTCTGTACATCACTATTAATAGATTTATATTGGAATATACGATATTAATCGATATAGTACGATATATCAGGTACTACACGATATATCGTGCCAAGCTGATAGAATGATTTATTGGTTTGTAAATTGAAATACTGTATTAGTTGCATCGTTTTGAAAAGTATTCATGGTTACAATCTGCAAGTATTTGAGTTATATGAAGTATCAAAAGTGCATACATTCATTTTTGAAGATTGATTCTTAAAAATGTAGTATAAGGAAATGTGGGAATTAAAATTAAGAGCTTTGGAATCCTTTTCAAGGCGCAAAAAGAAAGTTTTGAAACAAAGCGTCCATATTTCTTTATACAACTGAGTACTGAAATTAAAAATAGAAAAAAAAATATTTCTGACAAAAAGGAGAAAAACAGCTAAAAATAATTTTATTTTATTTGTATAAAGGAAATGGTCATAGAAATATGAAATTAGTTGGATGATATAATTTTAAATTTACTTAATATTTTCTAAGCACGGGCAAAAATTATAATATCATGAATCTAGTGGACATAATCTCTGTGGCTCTGTAATTAATATATTGGCTAGTCAGAATCTGCTCCTATTCTGATATTTTTTAAGAGATCATATTAAATTTAGATGATTTGCCGGAATGATAATCTAAGAAATCCGAAAGAAGAAGAGAGACTGTTCACTTCCAATATTGAAATTTAATGCTAAGCTAAGCTACATTAGATTATAAAACAGAAAGATGGCTGTGAAGATTTAGAGGAAAAAAAACCGTTATTTATCTCCTCGAAGTGCGGAAAACCAGAAACATTTTGGTTTTTAGAGATAAATGATATAAGAATTCATATCCTTAAAATTTAATTTAAGTTAGCTTATTATCTGCTATTAATTCTTGACATTCATTATAATTTTGGGGTTCATATAAGTTGTGTCCTTATTAGTTGGACAGGTCAGCGGTATTTTAATTTTCTTTCTGACCCTCTACATGCATTCTTGTCCTGTGTGCATGCCAGCCTTTGTACCTGGATGATTCCAACAGGATAATACCCCACCCCACCCCACAGGCCTACAGTAGCTTCCAAGTGGCTTGAGGAGAATTTTTTTTGATTTTTTTTCTCTCTTGGCCACTTAATTCTCCTAATATGAACATTATCGTCCATATCTGGAATGTTTTGCAATGTACTGTCCTTAGGAGATCTCCACCACCTCTCACTCCCATGGCTTTGTAGACTATCTTGCAGGAATCTTGGTGTGGACTTTCTACAGAATATCTTCTCAAATTGTCACTTCTGCGTGCTCATGGGGGCTCTACACTATTTTAGAAAATTGTACCAATTTTTTTTGCCCTTCAGTGTATGAATTGAGACCTTATTGATATTAAATCAAACTACAAAATTAAATTTGATCAGCTTTTATTTTGGAAAACATTACTAATATTCTAATTTGTACCGAACAATAATGTTTTCAATTTTTCAGGTTTATAATGAATATTGTGAAACGTAAAATAATTAGTAGCAAATGACCTGTTGAATGCTTATGTTAATTAATTAACTAGCAGTTAATACCTGTGCATTGAAAATTCGGATATTTATTCAATAGTGCAGTGTCGAAGAACCAGATATTATGTTCTGAAAATTACGGCTTGAACTCATTTAAGGATTTTTTTCTCATTCTAACTTTATTATGAAATGCCCCTTAATATTTGTCTATTTTATTTATTTTGTAAATGAATAATTCTTTTATTTTAAATTTATAATATTCTCTTAGTTTTGTGAAACTTTAAATGAATTCTGAGACAATATGAAGATTAATACATATATATATATATTTATTTTTTAAAATGATACTTTATTCTAACTTTACTTTTACTAATAAATAAATTTAACTAAACTCTTCATATTTTTGATTAAATTTTTTCAGAAATGGTTGTTATGAAAGAATCAAATTATTGAATAGTTAAAATTAAGTATACAAATTATTATGTATACTTTAAAAAGAAATGCCCAGTTTTAAAAGACATTTGAATAAAGAAAATTGTAAATTATTATATTATTAAAGAAAATTAAAAAAATATATGATAATATTTCAGTTAAACTTTAATTCATGTATAGGATAAAAATATTGCAAGCATTATAAATAATTCCTTTGCGCAGTTTAAAGAAGAGTTTTTAATTTACTATTCTCTACTATTATTTTCATTTTCATTATTTTTAGTCTTATGATTCAACTTATGAAAGTTTTATTGGCATATTCAAATAAAAATAGTTTTATTTAACCGAATTAGTACTTTATTTCGCATCTTGGAAGATTACTCTGGTTGAATTTAAATATTTTATTAAATATCATACAAACAGCAAACGTCAAATCTAAAAATTAAGCAAAATTTTGATGAATTCAAAATTCAAAATCCTGGCTTAAAATGTCATTCATTCATTGTTAGATTTAAACATATGTTTTTTTAAAAAGAGAATTTAACCAATAACAGATTAAAATTGTTGCGGATATTTAAAATAACTGACCGAAAGTTTCCTGAGTTGGAAATAATAACTTTATAATTAATCAAACAGCAGCTGTCAGAATATATCTTCATATTTTTAAGTTATTAATTACTATCTCATTTGTTTTTGAGAAGATGCATTAAAGTAGGATAACTGAAGATTTCTTACTTCGATGTTGGATAAATTAATGAAATAAGGAGAAGTGTAAACTTAATTTCATATTATTTTTTGAAGACAAATTATCTAAATAAGTTTTTTCCCCTGATTTATTTTGATCTATTAAGTAAGAAGAATATTCTTTTATTACTTCTGTTCAAGCCTTCTTCTTGATGTAAAAACAAAATAAAATAAAAAGAAATACTGAATAATTGTGACAAGACCAAAATAAAGTAGTTTTTTTTCTAAGCTAATATTTGGAACTACTATTGGGAGTTTACTAAATTTGTATAAGAATATTTACTATCACTTTATATTAATTAACTGTGGACGATTGATGAAATGTTTCTCATAATTTTCTTCATATTCTGCGATACCCATTGATTGCATTTTAGTATTTGAATCACACGAATTTTAAGCAATTATTGGTGTTTGTTATTCACAAAATTTAAACTTACTGAGTGCGTATAAAGATTCACGAAGGAAACATGCTAATTCTTTTTGTTTTTGTTTTCAATATGTTTTGAAATCAGTATAAATTGTTTAATATTTTATTAACACACTATCATTGATAAAATGCGTTTCAAAAATGCCCAAGTTTTCACATTCAGTAATAAATATTAATTGCAGCTTATCACTTACGTGACATGAATTGTAACAAACATTGCTGTTAATTATTCATTCGATTTATTTTTAATGAATGCATTAAAAGATTGACAAGAAAAAACATGATAATGGTTTTAATTCTTTTCTTACAGTAAGATTTTAGATTAATCTATATAGTTAAACATTTTGTTAAAAAGATATGATTGATAAAATATATTCCATAAATTTTTCAAATGCTGATCACAAAGGAAATTTGAATATATATCAATAAATTATTAATATTTTAATTTTTACTTTTGTGTTTTAAAATTAATTTTATTACAATTTTTAAAAATTAAATTAAATATGAATTTATCAAATTTGTGATTAAGAACTTATTAACAGCACGTTATAAACTGGAATAATAATAACTTTAATTGTCTCGTTTGTCTCAAATTTCCTGGTAAATATAAAATATCTTTATTTTTAAACAGTGCAATTTATTTAAAATTAGATTTTATATAAATGCTGTATTTAAGTTGACTTATTTAGTATTTGGTCATTTATCTGATTTTGTATTTACCAGGGAGCTTACTTGGTTGTATTTTAAAAATAAACGTTAAATCTCAATTTCTTGAAGCACGCTATTATCAGTTTTCTGTTTGTAAATATTATTAATAGCTTATACCGGGTGATTAAAAAATTGTGGACAAAATGACGTGGTAGAACCGTCATACAAAAAGGATAAAAAATCACATAAAGATATAGGATCACAATCGTCTGTAGAGGGCCTTAAACCCCCGAAAGAGCGTTACGATGTAGCTGAGCAAACGGAGATTGTCTTCACTTTAACAGTGGATACGTTGATCGTAATATAATCATATTACGGGTTAGTTCACGCACCACGAAATGGTTGCCATACCTTAAATTTAAAGCATGGACAATTGCAAAGGACGAGAATCGTAGAGAATATACCGAAAGATATATCCTGGACGGATCTCCTGCACGTTTCAGCACGTTCCACGGCAGAGATAATCTGCGAGCTACTTTTTCTGGCTGCTGGATTGGTCACAGTGGACCAATAGTCACCACGATCAGCAGATCTATATCCCTTGGATTCTTCTTATGTAAAGTTTTAAAAGGATGTGTCGATGAAACACCATTTGCAACGCCGGTAGACTTGGTAGGATGAATTGTTCTGCCATCAGGATATGTTCGAGATAAACCTGGTATCTTTGAGAAGGCGCGCTGTTCCATGCCACGTAAATTCCAGACGTTCTCGATGTATCTGACACGAAAACTCTGAGCATCTTCTGTAGACTAAACATTAGGAATACATCAGTCGCATGTGAGTGAGTAATTATGAATAAAATGATTTGTAATGGTTTCGTTTCTTCTATTTATATTAGTATTAGACGTCCTGTAGCCACTTCGGATCGCAGTTGCGACCCCCTGTTCCTATGCGATTTTGGATCCTTATTGTATGACTGATCTGCCATGCAATTTTGTCCAAGGCTTTTTGACTCACCCTGTGTTTGTCTTGCAAGAAATTCATTGTGTACAAAATTAAAATATTTTTGTTGAAACATTTACATTGTAGATTGTTTGATCTGTTATTAGATGATTGAATTCATTTCGTTTTCTACTTTTTTTTGTATTGATTCTATCTTACGTTCTTAAATATTTTCTAAACATTTTTTTTTTCTGAAATAACCAATTACCCTTATATCGAATTTTTAATAATAATTTTCACTGTAAAATATAAGTATTACCACGTAATTTACACTATTTTAATTTGTAATCTTAAAGACATAACAAAATAAATTTAAATATACTATCATACAATTATTTATTTGTTTTGAGGGAGTTAATATTAATGTCATGGAGAAATGAGCTCTATTTGATTTGGGTCGTCTTTTCACACGACTATTTGCTAGAGACCAATTGAGATATTATTAAGCCTTATTAATAATTTTTGATTTACTTTTATACATAAATTCTGCTTAGACTTTTTTGTGACTTAATTACAAAAACTTTGAAATTTTATTTCAAGATTACATTAAAACCTTATGAATATATTCATTTAATAGCTTAAATGATCTATTAATCAAAATATTCATTTGAACCGTTCGAAGTTAAAAGAATTCCTGATATGAAAACTCTTATTTATTATAGATATTATCGTCCTACATATCAAACTAACGGTGTTATAAACAAATGTTTAATATGTTAATTCTTCAAAATTGAAAACTTAACTATAATTAGACATGTTAAAATAATTGAAATCATAAATATCTAGTTTTAATTAATTGACTCGTTAAATATTTCTTCATATTATAAAGGAAAAACAGCTTGACAATGCTTAACGTTCAAATTATAGATCTCATTTAAATATTTTACTTAAAATTTACAATTGAATGCGTAAAAATTCAGTTTGAAACAGGATTAAAACAGTTCTTCAAACCGAGGAATTTGAGGGAATAAATGACTTCCAAAGGTAAAAGATAAATTGTTAACCTAATGAATAAATTAGGTTATGACGAAAACTTCATTATATCAAAATAAATGAGTAAATCTTTGATTTTTTTTGTATTTCTACCAAATATTCCATAAATATAATTTTGCATATTCTTCACATCCTAGCAAAAATTAATTTGAAGTTGCCATTAAATTTATTATTGTTTGGAAAATGTTTGTATGTTTTATGTACAACAATATATGAAATTTCTTAAAAAGTGTCCAGCTTTTATAATAGATACTATTTTAAATGATTGTAAATTCTCAATTTCTTGATGTGTGCCATTATCAGTTTTCTGTTTATAAAATATCATGAATAGCTTGTATTTTTCAATACTCGCAAGAAATCTTTCGTGTTCGTTATTAAAATATTTTTACCAAAACATTTTCATTGATCAGATTGTGTTTAGTGCGTGGAACTTGAGTGTGTTTTCTAATTTTTTTTGTATTGATTATATTTTACTTTCTCAAATAATTTTTAAACAAATCTTTTTCTGAAATAAAAAATTAATTTCACATCGAATTTTTAATAATAATTATTACAGTGCAATATAAATGTTGTCACGAATATTGATTTAAAATAATATAAATTCTTTTTTCTATTTATAAAACACAATTTAACAGAAAAAAATAGGAAATGCTAAAAATACACTAAAAATATCATGATTATGAGAGCGTTGACTATAATATTGATACGCTCCCTTAAAATGCAGCGTAAAAAAGTTTCTCATTCTGTCAACTAAAGCAGAACATGAATATTTCATACGGAAAGAACGTGTCTTAGATGCATGAAGATATGTTGTGAGAGAAACGAAACACCCTTTTACGTCTTGGAATGTTTATATGCATCTTTAAAATCAGTGTTTGGAACATGCTGTAATAAGGGTGGTAAGTTCTTTTTTGAAGCAGTAAAATTTGTAAGAACTGAAATATTTTGGGATATTTCTGTAGTTGCTCTCACGTTCGGCTTTACAACGGAAGGAGGGGGTACTGTAGCTTCTGAAGGTATAGACCCCCTGAGCACCTGAGGACATATTTGGACTTTTAGCTCACACACGTCACAAACCCTTTTTACGGAGTGAACTTCATTCATGAACTTGATTCATTCATCCACAGATCGTAATTTAGATCTGGAACCGAGAACGACATCTCTGATCCAGTACCCCCAGTGGTATTACTCTCAACATGGATGACTTTGTGACCCCGACAAATTTAACTTGCGCCAGCCATCACATTCATGGAGAGTCTTCAGCTGGCGGGTTCTAAATCGCAAACCAATGGGAGCGTTTCCAATGCCCTACCAATCAGGCTGTCCTAATAAGGATATTTCTAATAAGTTTTTATAATAGAAATAATGATGTTCTTTTGAATTTTTTGAAAATTAGGAATAGTAAAAAAAGAGATAAAAATTAGATTTTGTTATGAAAAATTAGTAATTAACTATTGAATTATTTCTCTTTTAAAGCCTTTTAAATGTTTTGTTAGAAAATATTGGTTCGAATCAAGAAAGAAGGGTCTATGATAAAACTTACATGCATGTTCTAGGATACTGTGAATTTACTCTTTCAAAATTGGTCCTAATAAATTATATGTTTCAAATATTTTTATTATTTAATAAATGATTGCGACAAAGAATACTGAACTGTGTATTGAAATGAAAATAAAGGACAATGAAAATGAGAATATGATGGTGAATGAGAGCAATTAGTGATGAATTAATAAATGGAAAAAATGAAATGAGCAGAAAACATTTTTTTTTTGCTTTAATTCTTTATTTTAGTTCCGAAATTAAATTTCTTCTTAGAAAACATTGTTCATGTATATCAATAATTCTATCTCATGTTATATATATATACAATTGAAATATTGAAATATAAATATATTATTTGTAGATTGATTTATTTTGTAGAAAAGAACTTTGGTTTTCCGATGCTATATATTAAGAATATTCACACACTAATTCTAAAATATTTCAAGTTTTATAAAACATGAGTTTTATGGTATCCGATTTGAATGATTGATTAAACTATAATTATTCATGAAAAAATGTAAAGTTTTTAATTCACGGGAAAAATTCAGAAATTAACATTTTTGAATGAATTTTATTGACCCTTTAACGCGCGGTGGTTTCACTGCGAAACCACCATTTTCAAAAATTTATTTCTAAACGCGCAGTGGTTCCAGAATGAAACCAAAGGCTGCAAAAAATATTTCATCTTTAATTATTGCCTGTAGATGTCAGCACATTACTTGATTTAATTATTACCATCAGAAAAATGCATCGTTTATGATTGCTGTTTTTGCGTATTTTCTATTCAATTTTTTTTCATCAAGTAGACAACAACAAAAAATCTAAATGTGCCTATTAATATGTTGTATGTAGGCATCTGTAACATACCAATTTTTTTCAAACCAAATAGCGAAAGAAAAGTTCACCAAATTTGACCTTTTCTTAGGTGGTTTCGGAGAAATACCACCGCGCGTCTAGGACTTGTAGAGGTAAGGTGGTTTCACTCTATCAACAACCACTTGAAGAAACAGATGTTTCTTCTTTCCTTTGCCTCTCCGTCTCAGTAAATCAAAAGGGGGATAATTTATTGGGGTTTAGCCGTGTGTTTTGTAAGTGAGGAATTTGTTTATATTGATTACTTCAATTATAACTTCGTTTATAGGAATAGGGAGGTTGAAATTCTTTTAGCTCGTATGTGTTCTTTTTGTATTAGCTAGCAGTCATATATATATATATATATATATATATATATATATAACATACAACATGAGTAATTTAATCTGTAATGCAATAAATTTTAAACCAGCTGTATAAGCAATGACATACATTTTGTTGTTTACTTTTTGACGACAAAAGAAATAAAATCAGATTCCAACTATTTATACTTTCAAAATAACTAGTTCTTAAAACAATTTTTCTCTCTCGAAATTCCAGTTCTGAGATTTTTTGTCAGTCAATAACATCTTTCTAATTTGTGAAACGCCCAGTTAATAATTAATATGGCTATTAGAACTTATTGATGGAATCCGAAGTAACGATCACGTGATGTCTGAACCGTTTGATGGAAGTAAATTTTGTGAAGGTATATGGGACATGTAGGGTTGATCTGATGGGAAAACATCAGTGAAATATTAGATGAAGCTACTTACTCCGGAACACAAACATGAAATGACAAATTCAGCATCAACTTTGGAAAATTCACAATAGGTAACTTTTATCCTTCATTATTATAGCTAAGAAAAGTTATAATTATTATCGTATTAAAATAAAATTTTAAAAAGATGTAGATGTTTATTGCAGTTGGTTGTTCGGCATGAACATTCCAAATGACCCTCAACTCTGCAGCATAAATCATATTCTATTAAATTCAATTTACTTTTTATTTCCTATCAGTTTTCTTTTTATTCATTATTTTAATATTACTTTTCTGAAAACATAATAATTGCTTTAAAGATTAATTTTTTTATTTTTGCAGAAATATTTAATTTTAAAATTCATTTATTATCTGGAAAAATATATTTGTATCTTCTTAAAGATTTATAATAGGTAACAGTTAGAATATGTTTTTGCTTCAATGGGAATTTTATATAGAACATCCAAATTAGTTTTATAAATGTAATTGTTATATAAGTTCATAAATTATTTTATATAATTTTAAAAGTAACTATTTATCAATGAATTTTTTAAAATTTCTTTTATATAGAAATTAAAGAAATAATAATATTATAGTAAAACTATTGTATTAAGTTATTGATATAGTATTTTTGTTGGTTATTTGATTTAATGTAGATAGTTTCTCATTTAATATAATATAGACAAAATGATAATCATCTGTAATTAAAAAAATAAATCATACACATAATTTCTCCGTCATTCTTTAGATTTAAACGATACTAACATACAGATTATAAAATGTCTCTTAATAAATATATAAAGTTCGAGCAATTTTATGTACAAATTGCAAGATAGCATATATCATTGAAAAATATTCGCATAATAAATTTTGTTGTTCTCAGCATATTTATGCTCAGATTTTTTAACTTTGTTAACATATTTCATCACTCTTAGTAAAAATCTAATACAAATAAAATTATCTGAATCTAAAATAATTTCATTTTTAATCCCAAGGAAAACTACAATCTTATAGTTTTTTTAATTTATCGTTTAGTTCAATGATGTTAAAATAATTTTAAATCCATTATTATTTAGTTACACGTGCCGAGTATTAAAATACTGCCCCGCAGTTTATCCTTTTGATTAGGAATGTTTTTTAAATAAATGCTTATATATTATGAAGTTCTACATGATGTGTCAGTATCACTTTCAAATAGACAGAAAGTAATACATTTTTAACAGATAAAGAAGCTTCCATTTAATGGGACCAGCATAAATTTTTATTCCATGCTTTCATCTTTATAATTTCTTTTCTGTGCGTGGGAGAATTTTGCATGAAAAAAGAGAACGTGCCATAAATTTTTCCATTTCGCTTTTGAGATGCCAAAAGCTGCACGAAATCATATCCTTCTAAAAAAGCTTAGAATATTTAGCGAATTTTAAACCCTGAGTTAAAAATATCGGAGAAATCAACAATGTGGGGAAAAAATAAACGAAAAAAAAAAGCATTCTAAAGTAGAAAGTAGTTTTATCTTCGAGGTTTTCAGACCATTATCAGCGAACTTACAGTATTCTGGACCTTCAGCGAAAATGTAATAACATTTTCATTTTAAAGATCGTCCGCTTGAATGAATATTTCATGACTTCAAGCCGTCGGAAAGTTCTTTCTTGTTTATTTGGAATTTTTTTCCTGAAAAAACAAAACAAAAATAACACCTAAAAAGGAAAGAATACTACAGAGTGAGGTGGTTTTTAAAAATTTTCTTTCTTTTATATATAAAGATTTAGTTAGTATGAAGATGCTGCATTTGAGGGTAGTTTAAGTTGCTCCCTACTTTATTTTTTGTGATTGTCTGTATTGTACTCTTTATCTTTTTTTTTTGTTAAAGAAGAATCCATTAACCTAACTTTGGAGTTTTAGTCGATAAACAATATAGATATGAATTTTTTTCTTATTGAAGCAACTCTTTATGTTCAGTTGGCCAAGAAATCTTTTGAATAATGAAAGAATACATTTTAAGAGTGAGTATTGAGATTTAATGTCAAATAATAAAAAAGAATATTTTGAAAGTAAAGCAAGTGTATAAATTTTTTGGATTATAACTGTCGCTTCTTATATTTTGAAGAGATTTTATCTTTATTGAATTTCTCTGTTATATTACATTTGATTATTATGTTTTTTTGTTCTGGACAAAAATTGAACCCGAATAATACTTTAACATATAGGAATGACTATACTACTGCGATATATTTCTAAAAATCAGCCCTTTTTTAATGAAAGCAATTCATTTTAAGGACAACCGCTTTCCATAATAACATTGATTTTTAAATGATATCATTGAAAATGTGTGATTTCATTAAATGTAAATATCACATTAATGTAAAATCACATTTAATAAAAAATTAAATTGCAGTTCATTAATTTGCACTTGTTTAAATGAAGCGATTATAAAATATCAAAACGCGATTAAAAACATTCTGGAATTAACAATGAATTATGAATAACATAATATGTAACGAATAACTCTGCAATAAAAAAGTATTCGAATAGTCTTTGAATTTGAATAAATGAAAGAATATGTCGTTAGTTTTATATCTACAAATTTTCCATATTTCCCATCTTTGGAAAATAAGTTTTTTTTTTGTTTTCAACTTTTCCTAAAATTTGGGAGTAGTAAAATATATATATATATATAACTGGAAGCAAAACCATTTTAGTTTTTTCTGCTTTGAAGACATAATTTAATGAAGCCCAAATGTGAAGAGTATGTATTTGCCAAAACCTTTTTTTTCTTTAAAATTTAATTTAATTCAAATTATTATCCCCTTTTTATAACTTATTCAGTTTTTATCTATTTGGAAAAATCTATTTTCCATTTTATCTTCGTACAGTCTTTATCGTTAAATATCTTTTCTATGTTTTAACCTTTTGACTACCAATTTTTAAAAATCTTTTTATCTGCAATCCGGTATAAATAGAAAATAATAGCTTTTGTATGAGACAGATCTATTCGATACTTTTTAAAATGTTTTTAAACCTCCGTGGCTAGGACTTGCTTGTCAAATACCACCCTCTAACCCTCCTACTTTTACTTAAAATTATTATTTAAGTTGATTTTAAAAGGTTAGTGGGATGCATATGTTTCGTTGGTAGTTAAAGAGTTAAGCGTGAAAAGAAAGTTGGCTAACAATGAAAAAATTAGCTACTTCTCTTAAAATATGATGATGAAGTAAAGTTTTCCAAACTGAAAATTTCTCGAATCTATATCCAACGTAAGCTAAGACTCTCAATTTTCAAGACAACGCAAAATTCTTATAATGGTTCTAAATACCAATAAAATAAAAAAAATTACAAGAATATTTTTATACACAGATTACACCTCAAAAACAAGATGCATTTTTAAGTGAAAAAAGCTCATTGCTTTACAAATATATTAATTATTGCCCAATATTGAAAATTTTTGCCAGAGTAACATTTTGTTATGTTTTATCGAATACAAAATGAAATATTTTTACGATTTTTTTTCATAACATTGAATTCGATTATGCATTGTTACATAATATTAGGCAATACTAAGCTTTATTACAACAATGTTATATTGCAACTATATTATAGTATAGAGGATATAGACTTGAATCGTGTCTAATAAATATTTTTTTCCAAACCTGCTAGAGATAGGATAAGCAGATGTAATCTATAATTATAACTATGAATCTGTGAGGCATATTTATATTTGCAGATAGGGATGTAAATAAATAATGTTTGTATATTTGCAAATTGTGATTAAAACAATTGTGTTTGTAAATAGTAATTTAAATTTACTATAGTGATGTAATAACAATATAATAATGTCAGACAGTTGTTTATAATGCTTTAAAATATCGTTCTCAGTTATGGAGTATCTAATGTAGTATTTATATACACCCTTAAAAGGCAGAAAAGAGGAAGTTTTTGCTATGACAACTAAATGGAAACATGAATATTTCAAATCGAAAGTACGTGCCTTACAGTCGGGAAGTTATATTGTGATAAATAAGAAACATTCTTTTACAGCCTTGAAATGCGTCTTTCAAAACTATATTTTTGATGCGTAGTGTTAAGGTATCTAGTGATTTTTTTAGCATTTAAAATGAATGAAAAAAATCAGTAATGTTATTAAAATTTTACTATGCTTTTATGACCGTTGTTAAAAATCATGCAATTAATATATTTTTCTTATATGTTTTACTTAAATTATAAAAGAAAGACTTAATGGAAAATTTCCATTTTATAGTTTATTTACAAGAATTGCATAAACATACTAATTTAAGTAGCTACAGCTGCAATTATGGTTAAAATATATTTGTTTTAGGGAATAATTGAATTAAATAAGGAAAAAAAAGCATGGAATAACATTTAAAAATTGGTTCAGTTTAGTTGTACTAACGTCCCGTTTTAAAGCAATACAATAGGATTATTTTTAGACACACTTCATAATTTTTAGCTGCAGTTAGAAGACGAGGATGGCATCTGAATTGGTGCTCTCCTCTCAATTTTCCACGACACATCGTTGGGAAGAGGCGTATGGTCCCAATGGACTTGTTGAGCACCGCTTACACAGGGGCTTGCTTGTAAGGCGATTCTACTATAGAATCGGGTCTCGACTTTGAATTTCATCGGTTCCACGGCCATTTTTAAACTAAAAATTAATATTTTGATAAGAAGAAAATATTGATTTTCTTGAGAAAAAGAGATTTAATTTATCATGCATGATTTTAAATTTCATTTTTAATAAATATTCCGCATAGATTTTGTTTCGTTACTTTGGCCTTGTACATTTCTTTTACTGTACGGACAAGGATTACATTTGGGAAAAAAAAGGAGCGACATAAAATAATATTTTTCTTATTTTGACTAGAATTATGTAATATTGTATAAAATCTGGCATCAGAATAATTGGTGAATGTCGTACAAATTCTGAAATTCAACTCAGAAATACAAGAAAAATCAATAAATTGATGTATACTAGAGACCCCCCCCCCCCTTCATATTCAGAAGCAGTTTTATTTTCAAGCTTTTCAGATCAGTATTACAGGATCTACTCGTTTCCAGATTCATTGAGAATAAAAAACGTAACAAACATTTTCATTTTAAAGATTTTCTGGTGGAATGAATATTTTATGATTTCGGGTCATCTGAAGGTTATTTCGGGATCATTCCGAATTTCTTTTGCTGAAAAAAAAAAGAAAAGAAATTCTTCAGAATGAGGAAGTTTAAGAAAAATTCTCTTTTAAATATGTAGATTTAGTTAGTATGAAGATGCTGCGTTTGAGAGCAATTTAAACAGCTACCATTGATTATATATATATATATATATATATAGTGGAGCTGTCTCTTCTTTACCTTCTTTCTTTTTGTTTTTGTTGGGGAAGAATCCATTAGGGTAACTTTACCTATTTAGTCGAAAAACTTAAGAAACTTTACTTTTTATTCTTGATAAGGAAGGTTTTTATATTTCAAAGACCAGAAATGGTTTTAAATAATAAAAGAAAACATTTTGGGAGAGAGAATTGAGATTGAATGTCCAAAAGTAAAAGAAAATTAAATGGTGAAAAAAGAAACAGATCGTTTTCCCTCTTGGGATTGTAACTGTTGCTTGCTTGATAAATTTTCCCTGATAAAAGAAAATTATCTTTTTAAATTCACACATATATTATGTATAAACGAGAATCTGAAAGTCTGAGGTTTTGAATTTCAAGTTTTTTTTAAATGTTTGTTTTTGATGGTTTTAAATCTGATAAAAGTATTTTAATTTTCTAACATGAATAAACAAAAGAGAATTGAAATAATAACTTTTAAACGAATTATTACTTAAAGAAAAAAAATTTTGATACATGTATAACAATATTTTTCAAATAAATTAAAATTTTGATTGATTTATTAGCAAAATAAAATTTCTGTATAATTCTAAAATATTCATTGTTCTTTGTTTAATTATGATAACTCATAGACTAACTCTCCGACCAGTTGCCTTGGTTGCTAAGGTTGAATCTTAAGGATCATCACAGGCCAAGTTACAACCCTTCCCTAAGGAAGCACGTCCCATCATCATTCGAAGAAACCTGACAACTGCTCTTTTTTATGAACCTACCTTTTATTGTCCCCTTTTATAGGGGTGGTGTGAACATTCAGATAACTTAAGTTGCAGTGAAAGCCACTTACTTTTACCTGAATATCATTTTCATCTTCTGAATAATGAGCAATTAATCATTGGATTCGAA
>JAOUZG010052544.1:1736460-1751577 GCA_026289955.1 Argiope argentata | reverse complement strand
ACATTGAAAATCTCTTTTTAACGTATACTTCCCACCAAATTCATCAATCTTTCTCTGCAGTTATATCTGTTGGTATACATCTATACAAATATGTAAATAAAGCTGAAACTCTAAAATCACCTCAAACCAAATGATGTATCTTAACTTTCTATATATTTATTAATTAGAAAAGTTTATTAATGAAATAAGTTATATTTATCTAATTAATTTATTGAATTTCTTTTTAAGTATATCTTAATCCTGGAAACACCGTATTACATCATTATTAGAAAAAAATGAATGGCTTAACGTATTTTATTAATCTAACACTAGGCGAATCCATTCAGATTCTCCGACAGTAGAATTGTAGTGTCCCTAATCCATTTCATAGCTGCCTAATCGAAATCTGTTGTGAAACCGATACTATCGCGCCTCTAATCTCAGCTATAGCTTATTATTCGAAACGGCACAGATTGCAAAGCTATTCCCACCCTAATGGTGGCAGTACTTAGAGACATCTACTGTCCATTGGATGGACCAATAGGATTTTCAAGAACTAGCATGAATATAATGGACTAGCACAATAGGCGATAGGAGGTTGACGGATTACTATAGAGTGCAAGCTTGATTGAAAAGCTAACTTTTGAGTATCTCAGTTATTTCGAATTTGGCAGAATCACTCTAACTAGTTTAGTTAATATATATATTTTTTAATTCTTAGTTTAGTTATATTTTTAGTTATATTAACATTCCCTTGTAAAGTACAACATTAGGGTTATTTTGGGACAGACTTATTTTGAACTGCATTCAGATGACGAGACGGCACCTAAACTGGCACCCCCATCACCACACCTCTCCAGTGGGAGAACATTTGGTTCTGACGGATTTAACGTAGAACAGATGCCCTTACATAAAGGGTCTTCGGTGGAATCGGACTCGAATCTGAAACCCTTCTACTCACGAGCCTAGAACTTACCAACCAGGTTTTCATGGTCCCGTTCTATGAAACACGTATAGTAGGCTTAGAAAAAACTCGTCAGACTATTACGAATCATGCGATGATTTGTTCATTATTGGTCACATGTATTGTTGTTGTTACTTATGGCACTTGCCTTGGACAAGCTCCCCGCTGATACAATAGCAGATTTAAGCGAAAAGGAGCGTCTATTGTTGTTTGAAGTAGCGCTAACTAGGGCCAAGAGAACGACTTAACTACACACTCACCACATTTGCTTACTCCTTTTTACAGAGAGGCACAATCACACATCTTACAGATAGCACACAGAAGAACAATCATGCTCGATCCGGGAATCCCAGAACACGAAGAAGACGCGCTACCTTCGTGCCAGAAAGTCGGAATTGGTAACATGTAAAATTGTAATTTAGTTAGAAAACTTATAAGCAGAAAATGACTTTCTTTTTTATTACATACATTATGCTGATGATGTTGGTTTGAATAGATTTGATAAGCCTTTTCAAAGCGGAAAATGCGGAAGAAATATCATCGCGTTTAATGATTTTAATTGGTTAAAACGAGGTCCCGGGTTCGAGTCCCGGTTCGGGCATGGTTGTTCCTTTGTGTGCTATCTGTGAGATGTGTGAATGTGCCCCCCTGTGAAAAGGGATTGTGAAAGCGAATGTGGTGAGTGTGTAGCTAAGTCGTACTCTTGGCCCTAGTTGATGCTACTTCGAAAACAAGAGAAGCTCCTTTCGGCTTAAATCTGCTATTGTATCAGCGGGGAGCTTGTCCAATATGGCCAGTGCCGTAAGTAACTACAACAATAATAATAACAATTCAGTAAGGAAATATAATTAAAATTAATGACCCCCCCCAATTTTCGGTTAGCTAAACGCAAACGAAAGGGTGCTACTTGTGAAAAAAACTGCCGAAAACTGTGATAAATTGCATGAAAATATAATACAGTTTTGGTGACGTTATATGGGGTAGGTCCGAATTATTTGGCGATTTTTTGCTAGCACTCGAAAGCCAAAAAGTAAAAAAAAATTATATTATGAATTATATTATATATTCAGTATTGAACAATAGAATATAATAGAATGTATATATGATCACCAAAGGAGATTGATAAAAAATAATTGGTATATTTGATTGCTATTTTTTTCTTCTAATTCATAGTGTTAATAGAAAAACTTAATTTTTTTTTCTAAATTTTTTTTAAAAAACTTAATAAATTTTCCTAAATTTATCCTTAAATAAATACTCCAGGATTATTAATTGAAAAGCACCATCTGTCAACTCGTTATTTTCAGAAATAGACAAATTGCTTGGGTATAAAAATATACATGCATATAGTCTCTCCTAATTAAGGTTGTCTCTCTAGATCTAAGTTTAATGATCAAATCTGTCCGCCGACTGGTCCTGACAACTGCTTCTAATTATTTCACTATGGGTCCTCCTCTCCAACCGAGAAGCGTGATGATCCCGCCAACTGCGGGAGACAGTTCAATGTGTGTTGTTTTAGGCGCAGGAGTCTGATGACGGTAGTTTTGAGATAAATGCCAAACTTGAAATGAAGGAAGGAAAAGGCATTAATCACGTCTAATCTGCTACGCTTTGTTAATGACGACGGCTTTGTTGAGGTCTCATTGTTTTCCACTTGCCTATGCCTTGTGTGTTGTTCCCAAACATTATTATTTATCTTAAGGCGACCACGGACCTTTAAAATATCTTTTTGCAATCTTCACCTTAGCAGTTTGAAATTTTACAAATATTAAGAGTAACATTATAATAGATGACACAAAATGTTAAAGCAATATAATAATTTATTTATGAGTTAGGGTGGGTAATGTAACATAATATTAGCGATAAATAACGTTAATGAAAAATGTTCTAGGCGCTCCAAATTGGTTCCAAAGAGCTCCAAATTTTATTATTACTTTCACTAAACCTTTTGAAACAAAAATTGGGATTAATCTTGAAATTTGAGAATATCAAAATGAACCAAAGTAATAACTCAAAACTACCTAAACTTTAAAAAAAATCAGTAGTCTTAAATTATTACATAGGTTAATTCTTATATTTCGTACTCATATTTCAACTTTAATCCCAATTTTTGTTTCGAAAAAGGTTAGAGAAAGTAATAATAAAATTTGGAGCGCTTTGGAACCAATTTGGAGCGCCTGGAATATATTTCAATAACGTTATTTATTGCTAATGTTATATTATATTAACCCCCCTAACTCATAAATAAATTAAAATAATGCTTTAAAATTTTGAGTGTCATTTCTTATAGTGTTACACTTAATGCTTGTAAAATTTCAAATGGCTAAGGTGAAAATTGTAAAAAGTCATTTTATAGGTCCCTGGTCGCCTTAACTGTCTTTTGAAAGCTATGTGTGAATGTGTATTGTAAAATTATATATGGCACCCTCTATAATCGGGGATGAGAACTAATTTTTATATTTTATAGACATAAATAGGCGTATACTTCCAATTGATAAAATGATTTAATTTCTTATTCTGATTATGTCTTATCTATAAATGTACTGCTGAAAAAGTGGCCGAGTCTAAATTTTTATACAGTTTTCTGGTTCCTTTACTTAGTCCAGTGAACGACAGCGTTAAGTAAATTCTGTACTGTTAAAGTAATATTTTCATACAAGTTGAAAGTGTCAATGTTCCAAATTTGTTTGCTGTAGATCAAACTTTAATGGTCTATAGAGCGACAACACACATATCTTTTATCTAACTATTGGAACTCAAATAAAATACAGACACTGTATAGATATGTATGTTATGATAAAATCGATAAATCCAGTGATTACGTGTATTAAGGGTAAAATTGATTAATCCAGTGATTACGTGTAATTACCAGTTGATGTGAATAATCAATATAAAATATTTTGGCAATTATGAACTAACATATTGGTGATTTTTGTCACTTTTTAACAAGGCACAAAATAACTATCATAAGAATCTGAAAATAAAAATCTGAGTACTTGTGAAGTTCAGTTTTGCTAGGGGAGGTTATTTAAATTTATGCTAGGGGAGGTGAAGTGGCTCTATTATTAGAGCTTATGCCAGTACATTTGCTCACACCTCGATGGTTTCCAAGGGCGTTTCCTTTTTTATTGCATTAATACTTATATTAAAGTAATTTTTTTATTGCATAAATGTTTTATTAGTATAGGAATGGTATCAGCTTCTATATTTGTAAGGTGAATTTAATGTTATTATAATTAAATTTACTTACATTATATTTTTCTTCAAAAGGAATTATTTAAATAAATAAATTTTGAATGCAGGAATATTAAATTTAAATATTCTCAATATGACACCAATATGAGATCTAAATAAAATCCGCCCGAAAGTTGATGTTTGTACGTATATTTTACGCTTGTAAGTCCAATAATTAATAAACATAACATTTATATGAATGATTCTTCGTACGTGACCTTGCTAATACTATAGTAATCCCATATAAAATTTTAGTTTCATTCGGACTTAAATTTGTCTTTCATTGCGCATATTAGGTTTTCTTAACTATAAAGAAAGTATAAAATACTCATCGTAGAAAATTTGAAAATAAAAATATGAGTAGTGGAGTCTATATTTGTTCAGGATCCACATTTTTATGCGAATGAAGGTGCAATACTATCATTATTAGGGAGAATGCCAATACATTTACTTGTATCTCGCTCGTTTCTAATGATATTTACTTCCTTATTACTTTAAAATTAAGTTAAAGTAAAAACTGGGTATTTACGTGTGAAACTCTCGACGCCAACGATTTAGTAACTCATTGGCGACAGATTCAAATTTGGCGATAAACTGTCGATACCAACAAAAAAAATGGCGGACGACAGTTAAGGTTTGAAATTTTTAAAAAATAATGGTGGTTTAGCAACTCATTGGAGATGCCTTCAAATTTGGAGAAAAAGATCGAAGGTCTAATACGTAAGTACCTAAATTTTTTATTGCCGATCAGTTTTATTGGTATAGATGTGGTATAAACTTCCAAATCAGTGAGGTGAAATTCATATTTTTATCATTAAATTTGACTTGCTTAAATAATATTTTTCTAAATAAGGAATCATTTAAATAAATAACATTTAAATGTAGGAATGGGATTTTCCCAACGAGAGAATATATATATATATATATATATATATATATATATATATACCTTTCATTACTTTTGAAAGTGCTTATTTATTCATTATCGATAAAAATTACGAAATTTCACTGAATTGCGTGTAACTCCAAAAAATCAAATAAAGTGCAAATTGAATGAGTCTATCAATGCCAGGAGAATACAATAAAATCACGAAACACAACTTGATCCATTGTTAAAGAGTCGAAGCCAAACACTTTTCATTCTAAAGAATGAATTCTGTCTATTAAAATTTTATCTATTCAAATGAATTTCAACAATGAAAATGTTTGGCTTATTGTTTCCAAACTCATTGTTTATCAAAAACAACTTAACAGACTTATTTCATTTCCGATGCAGAGGGGATAAATATGTCTTTTATTCCATTTTAAATTCTCTCAGGAATGTATGAATAGAATCCGTGCATTCAATGTCGCGTCAAAGAATTATTTATTACGTGCTTAGAAAATTGGAAATAATAACAACCCAGAAAAAGGACTCGACTTAAATTGGTTGTGAAACGGTTATTTGGAATTTAGAATTTCATCTGCTTTATGAATATAACTCGGGACATAAAGCTGCAGACATTCTGTTATTGAATTTGAATGGCTTCAGGTAACTTTATTTGCTATTTGAATAATTTATTTTTAAAACAATTTGAACGGAAGACTTCAATGCTGTGAAATTTCAACTGTGAAGTTGGGATTTAGCGCATGTCTTTCTAATCATTTAAAAATATTTGGACAATGACACTTGATTCTTTATGGTAATTTTATGTAGTTCAATGATACTGTGAAATATAATGGTATTTAGGTATTAATAGTCACTTTAATTGACTTAACTGGTTTCAGAAAAATTATTTGTATCTCTCTTCACTTAAACTGATTATGCTTAACTTAATTTTGATAATTACCTAGATTTAAATCAAAACTTTTAACGTACATGAATGCAATATTATTTTAATAGCCTATTATATGTTCTGTCTATTGTTTAACTTATATTTTTTTAATGGAATAATTTTCCTGGACACTGTAAATTGTAAATTAAATTGTCATTAAAATCGCATTCACTTTTTAAATCCACATCGTTTTCTGTGGTATTTTAATTTCGAGATACTTTAAATTTTGTGATCTGCATTTGAAATTTCAGATAATAAACAGAATTGTTTTTTTTTCGCTTTCATCAATAGAATGAAATGTTTGATGAACAATAAATACAATTTGAACTTCATTACAGAAGTGAAAATTATTATTGAAAATCAAGTACGTGCGACAGGAGAGAGCATCATCCTCTTTTCGCCAAGGATATTTAGCGCCAAATATGGCAACTCGATGTTGTCGTTGGAGGATATTTTCCTCCGGGAGATAAGACACAAGAGTGCGGGGAGTTGGCGCATTTGAGAAGTGCGCCAAAGGGTGATGTTCTCTACGGATCGACCTCAAGTAGGAAGTATTTTAAAAACTAAAAACTCAGGGGGAATTTGTAATACAGGACGTTGTTAAAAGAGTATTCAAGTCCCTTTTGCCTCTTTCATTAGTATGTGCAAAACTTAATTCTATTTAATCGCCGTTTAGGCGTCATATTAATTAAGATGTTATGTTATCACCAATATCACATGTTCACATTATGTATATACCAAATCAGATTTTAGAGTAGATATTATACGATTAAAAACATGCACTAGAAATCAATTGTATTGATTTCTCTAAACATTTTCCAATATTCTCTAATAAAGGTTGGCTATTTTGCTGATATTGAATATGTTTCTTATTAAAGCACACTTTTAATAAAGATTTTTTTAATTCTCAAAGCTAAAGATGACGTTTCTTTCAAGTTTGCTGACGTCCACGAATACACACGCCCACACTTTAATTAATTAAAGATTAAGTAGAAAGGAAGTTTGTATGAGGCAACTTCTAAGAATGTAATTGCAATGAACTTTTTTAAAAATATTGTTACGTTTTTAGCGTAGCTGGTTCGGATTGAATGGCCTTTACTTGAAGACAGTACAAACAAATTTATTTACAGCTATTTGCAGGATGACTTGAGAAAGGAAAACATCACATAAAAACACAATACATCAGTCAACAGTCAATAACAGCGTAAATACAAGCTTTACGCACAATAAACACAGACTGAAAAACAACTATTATACAGCATAGTAAACAGTAAATCAAAGCGAGCTCAATTATTGAACTTTAACAGCAAACTTAAACACAATATCATTAATAACAAGCTAGAAAGCTAATCCACTAGTCCAGCGAGACGCTTCTCTTCCGAGAGGAAACTAACTAACTGCCGGAACTACGGCAACCCGTCACTTATATAACCGAGCGAGCGTATGCAAAAAACACGCGGAGTTTCATGAAGGATCCAGCGGCTACCAGACTATTCCTTTCGCCAAACCAACCCAGCTGGAATGGAACTCCTCGTCAAACGTCACGATTTCGGTGTGCTTCCGCGGAGCTCGCCCGCTGTAACAATATCTTTAAATTCTAAAAAAAATCATTAATGATTTAAATTTACAATTTTTTATGGCACCGTTCGAAATTTTTCTGAATTTTGCTAGTTAAAATGTTTTTGTCCATAATTTTACACAATACATTTCATAGTTGGAATGAATGTTTAACATTTTTCATTCTTTGATCAAATAATTTGTTGTTCGTCTATTTTCCTTTGCTTAAAATTTAAAAAAGAGACGTATTGGTTTTTTTTATCTACAGAGTTTTCATGGTTAATAAGAAAATCAGAAAAGTTAAATAAGAGTGATTATGTGGTACATGAGATTTGATTTCATTCAAAAGGGTCATCTACACAAGGGATAGAAAATATATAAGTTTAAGACACTTTGACCCTCACGATGCCACACGGATAGTAAATATTAAATGACCGGATCACTGCAACAACAACACTGGAGGGAAGGAACTTGGTGGAGTCCTAAGGGCCGTCACCGGTCAAGGTACAACCCTTCCCTAAGTAAATACGTGTCGTCAACGAAAGGAGGAGCCAGACCCCCACCTTTTCGTGTACCTTCCAGGGTGGCGAGATCCAATCACCTTGCCGAATGTATTTCATTCTCCTTTTGAGGTGTTCTCTCCTCTCAAGAATGATTTAACGAACTATTTGAACTTTCATGATGGAATCAATATCAATCATTATATTAAAAATTTAATTGAAATTTATTTTTGAATTTCAATTTCAATTTAATTTAATTTAATTATTAATATTCTTTGTTAACCATGTAGTCACTAAAGGCGATTATACAATGCATAATACTTATGACAATAATACTCAAACTCAGTGTTTTAATCCTATCTTTTACACTTTTGTACTCATTCTGTGGCTTTTTCATCCTTCAATTCTTCTTGTTAGTTCAATCAGAAACGTCGTATTATTAGAGAATTCGGATTGTCGAAATCAAGGATTATGAATAGATCACGATATTTCAAATATTCATAATAGTTAAATTCATGGCAAAAGTTGTTTTCTCTGTTTCAAACACACATTACACTATCAATAACTCAAAATGTTTCAACTCACTATTTGCACGTACTATTACTCAATATTTAATCGCTACCCATAATGACCAATTCTAAACTATCAAATATAAATCTGTATATACGTTGCGACCAATGATTATGCATTGAAAAGGCATTTATGTCCATCTAATAACCCTCTGAGGTTATTGGTCGTTTCATGTCACTGACAGGGGACATTAGAGCTCTGGACATAGTATATATTTGAATTACAATTTTCAAATAATCAAGGGAGATTCACTATGGAAACGTATTTGTGTTTAAAGTAAATCATTATAAATATACCGAAATCATAATAACTGATGCGTTTGAATTGTTAAAAAAATTCACAGTTTTGTGTTACAGTACGATTAGAAAAGTAGACTCTTCTTATTTTTGGAATTTCAAATAATATGTGTGGTGTTTAATATTTCCTTTTAATTTGTACCATTAATATACGAATAATAAAGATAAATGTATGTGTTACGGCCACACTACGGACCGCTCCATTTGAGCTAGAAGTACCAAACGGCATATGTATATTTTTGAATGCGAGAATATTTGGTTTATACATACTTTGAAGGATGGAAATATGTTTCTCAAACAATTTATTTTCTGATATTTTACAAATTTAGTTAAATAAAAAGTAAATTATAGTTGGAATTTTTTTTCTATGGCATTCAAAACTATTTTTGCAAAAGTAAAGTAAGTTTAAGTTTACAAAATTACTTTTTCTTTAACGCCAATTAACTTGTAAAATTCTTTAGTCTTCATTAAACTAACTTAAAAAAAATTAAGTACATTTCACAACATTTTCATTCATTTCTGTGAAAGAAACCCAACAGTTCTCATTATTTCATCAAATACTTGATCAAATAAATTTTTTCCATTGTTGAAAACTGAGAAAGGAAGTTTCTGTTTAATAGCTGTGTATATAACTGTGTATAACTATAACTTCCTATAATTCTTATAACTTACAAAAATATTTACACTCAAATGAAAAGATATTTATGCCACATTAAATATTTAAAATATCTTTTCATTGATGCCAATTTACTTGTAAAATTCTTTAATCTTCATCGAATTAACTTTTGAAAACAAGTTTGTAAGTGTATTTCGCAATATATTCATTGTAAAAGAAACTCAACAGTTTTCATTATTTATTCAAATATTTGATCAAAAGATTTTCTTTCATTGTTGAAAACTGAGAAATGAGGCTTATGCTAAGTATATGTGTATTTCACAGAACAAATAAAGTAATTTATTCCTAATTTAAAGTAAATTTATTCCTAATTTAAAGTGAATCTACTCCTAAATTTAGTAAATAGATGAATCCGAAATTTATGATTTTCATGATGCTTGATTTCTGTTCGATAGGTTCATGTGCTCCGTGAAGAGATTTTAATATAAAACTGTCTTTAATTTCTGATAGTTTGAAGGAATCATGGACATGAAATTGTCTCTAAGTAAGCGAACTGAAATTACATATAACCAATACCTCCGGTGAGTAAATTGTTCATCATAGGTGCCTAGTTATCTAATATGATTAACATTTTCCCCTGCTATTTTATTTTTCAAAAAGAAACTCATTGTAATAAAAAATATTTAAGAGGAACTTTTCTTTTTCAGACATTAATACATTAAATTTTTCTTATTCACTTGAAAAATGTACTTGTTGCAGAATTCATTATCCTCAATTTCATAATTTTAATAAAATTTTTTGCTTAATCATACCTATGTTTTAAGTGGAATGTTAATTTTTTAAACAACAACACAGTATTATTAACAGAGCCTCTTTCATTATGAAATACCAAAATTAATTTAATAAAGAAAACGTAGCTATTTTCCTCATGTTTTAAGTAAAAAGATATGTGATAAACCTTCCTTTCTCTATTCACATGAAAATATTTAAGTATACAATCATTAGCCAACAAAAGAAAAAATGGTTCTTCTTTTTATTAAAAACAAAGAACAGGTTTGAATTTATTTTTCGTCCATTATCTTGTAGACAAAGATCCCCCCCCAAATGAAACAACTTATGAAAAACACCTTGGAGTTTTCTTCTTCTTTTCATAAAAAACAACAATGCATAATTGAAAGTTTTAATTGCTGCGTACCAGATATATCAATAAGTATCCACGGTTAAATCTGGAATGGATATTGAAAAAGACGAATAGGCTATCTTATTATGCCTTTAGTAAAAGAAAAGAAGAAAGTTAATTAAGTTTTTGCAATTATTTTTAAGTAATGGAAAGGAATTGCAAGCATATAAAGTTGGCATGCTTTGTTTTTTTTCTTCCAGTTTTTCAATCTATTAAATTTGTTGAATTTTAATTAAACTCATTAAGATTAGTGGATTGTGACTTAATTAGGTTTTCTTCGATAATATTTAATGTGAAACTTAGTATTTATCTTTTATTAAACAGCCTGAAAATATTGAGTGCAAGTATTGTGAAATTTCCTTAAAAAATCTTAAACAATTCTTCTTCCTTTATAAACTTAGATGGATATCTTGCACTAATAATATTGTTTCGGAATACTTCTTCCGTCGGGCACGACTCGTTTCATAAATTTGATGGTTGATGCAAATACAGTCCCTTAGTTAAAATAAAGGACGTTTAATGAACACGAATAAGACAAATTATACACGAATAGATGAATACACAGAGGTAATAAATATATACAACTGAGGCGAAAAGAAGCAACAAACAGCAGCACACTCAACAAAAAGTAACTAACTATTAGTAATCGGTAGTAATAACAGCCAAAGCACATAATGCAGTCTGACAAAATTCAGCAAAAGAGAGAAACTTCGTAGTTTTATTCTATGGCCTCTCCAGAAGGCTGCTATTCTCTACTTTCACCTCGCCTTATCTGTATCTAGCTTCTGACACTCTACTACACGATTGGCTACTCCTCACAGAACTCGATACTGCTTTCACAATGAACAGCAGGACTCGGCATACAGCTCAGTTCATCGATCGTTTGAGTTCCATACAACGCTGTTTTTTCGTTAAAGTATTCTGTCGTTGATTCCTTATCCTCTCGATGACTCGATACTTATCTACGACTCCATACATAATTGTGAATGAATCGAACTTGAAGTGCTTTTGTAGTTCCCTGAGGCTGGTCTAGAAGGTTCGGGTCCAATCGGGCGTATGTCGATTTCTATTGGTCCTGCTAAAATCCTCGAAGTTTCCAGTAATATCTTTTTTTGCCACCTAAGTTGCCAAATTTGTCGCCAAACTTTCATCAAGCTCTGAGATTACTGACGCGGTATCGATTATTACCCAAAAGGTATAATCGTGAGATGGTCTTCCAATGATTGAATTAACCGCGCAAGTAATATTACAGATTTGTAAGAATCTACTGCCAATGATATTTTGTGAATACCTTTGCAAATAACATTAGAAAAATTGCTTCATTTTTACTAACACTGAGTGTATAATTTATTATTTTCGCCTTCACACAGTTTACATATTTATCTTTGTTTATTTCTAATACCAACTTTCTACTATTTCATTTTATATTATATAATATCACCTGAGGTTTGTATCTGCTATGGGTTGGCTTTATTTAGTCCAGGTTAAAAAAGGCAAACATTCCTTCTCGAAAAAGAAAAGAACAAGGGAAATTTCGAGTTAAACCTCTAACACATTTTTCTACCCAGGACTCTAGTTGTCTCATGACCGAAATCATTAAAACAGAATATTTGCAGAATGCCTCGAGTAATTCGGTTGAATAATCGCCTTTCCGACCGAAATCAAGCGGAATTCGCGATAGCTGGACATTGTGAACAAAGAGTCTTGATAAAGCGGACATTTTTTCGACATTGACACTTTTTCCCCCCGCCGTCTGAACAAGACACATAAAAGGTTACGATTTCATCTTATTTGTTCTCGTTGGAGGGTAGTCAGCAGAGATATTTTCGCAGTTCCCAGTTGGATGCACTTGAGGGGGAGGAGGAGATAGCATATATACTAGGGCATGAATTCTTTTTTCTTCTAATGGTATTGTCGAATTAAAGAAAAGATATTTACCAGAGTTAAAATTTAATTACAATAATAAGTAAGATTTTATTTTAATATCTTCTCATGTTTCAACCACTTACAATGCATGCTATTTTGTTTAGAGAAAATTTTTTCCATTATTATTTATGGTTTTATCATTTGATATCCTTAGCGGGAAGTTTGAGCCATACGATTATATAGATACGCTTTTATGGAGTTGGAACTATAATATAATTTACTTTCCTTTTGAGACAAATAGATAGTGGGAATTATAAATACATTTATTTACTGTTATGAAATGCTATTGTATAACATTAAATAAATGAATGTCAAATAAAGTAATCAGTTATTGGTTAGTTTAGTTATTTTAATGTTCCATTGTAAAGCAATGGATACTAGGGGTTTTTTGGGACAGATCTCATAATTGTGAACCACTGTCAGAGTACGAGGAAGACACCTGAGCTAGCTCCTTCTCTCCATAAATGATGCTTTAAATCTCAAGCGAACTTTGAACAAACACCAGTTTATAATATTTACTTTAATACGCAATGCACGCACGCAAACACCCCCACCCCCCACCCCCACACACCCCACACACCCACACACCCCACACACCCACACACCCCACACACACTTTCTATTTTAAATATAGCCGAGTCTATTATGATAATTTATTTAATTACCCTTGTAAACAAACGATGATGTGATGAAGATTTCCTGCTTGCACAATGAAGTAGAAAATAGTTTCTATAAAAATTTGATGAACGAAAACTTAACGTCAAATGTAAAAATAGAATAAATATAGTTTTTGTTTATTAAAAAATAAATAAAACTTTTATTCGTCACGTACTTGAAGATTTGAAAATTTATTTCTACGTTTGTGAGGCGCTTCAATGTTTTACATAATATATTCTATAATTATAAAATATTTTTCAATATTTGAGTTGAGTATTTCAATTTCTTTTACTTTCTTGTACTCATCTTTGTTTTATTCTTACATTAAGTATAAGGCGGATGAAAGACCACAAAAAGATTGCGGCTTTTTTATTGAGATTTAATAGTCGCTACATCCCTTAAGTTATAAACGAAGATATATTTGGAATATATTATATATGCGTTTGAGAATCGTTATATACTTAGTTTTAAATAAAAGGTAACACATTTTTTAAAGCAGTTTATTTATTTAACAGCTTTCCTTTTTAATTTTAATGTACATTCTCTCAATGTGAGCTCAAAATGAAAATTATTTATTCTAAAAACTGAATTTTTTAAATATGTTTTAAAAGCTTTTAAATATTCGCGTGTAAAAGTCATATTTATGCTTGTTTATCCATGTGCGATGATTAATTTTGGCAGCATATTTTTATGCGTATTTTAGAAAAAAGATATTTTTATATTTCTTTTTTAAAAAGTTTTGAAAGAAGGGATCTAACTTTAAAATTCAACTCTGAATTATGATTGACTTTTGCGTTAAATTATTTTTGGCTGCCAGAAAGCATTATTTAATAAATAAGAATAATATGGAGAAACATAAAAGATTATAAATATATAGTGAAATATATGCTTTCTTTTATTATTCATTTTCCCCATTTCATAAAAGATATTAATAATTTAAAGGCTATAAAGAATTTTATTACTTTAAACGATATCGGTAAGTATGAACATTTTATATTGGAATTACAACTTTGTACTGTATTGAGGCTCCTCAAATTTTCAAAATATGCAATTTGACCTTTCAAAAGTCACGTAAGAAAATATTTAAAATAACTTTCTTAATGATGGTTGTCTTCCGAATTTCAGTCTTGATTGTTATCTTCTGAAATGGTATTACCAGTTCCTGAATGAAGCTGACATTTGTTTCTGATTGCCATAGGCAGTCAGTCCTATAAATGAGACTACCCCATTGACTTCAGAAGACTGTCTTTATGTATACCATTGGCACTAAATTCTAATATGTCTGAGACAAAGGTCAAACTTGGACGGAGAAAGGAACATTTTCTAGTCGCATCGAAGTTGCTGCGAAAGTAGTTGGTTCCCATTTATCTTTGTTGCGAACATTTAGTCTCATTTACGTAATTACCTTTTCGTTCGTTTGTTACAAATATTCAGAGGTTAAAGCATTGTAATAAAATATACTGCCTGTTGAGTGAAATCTTATTTAAGTGAAGTACAAAAAAGGGCAAATTTGATAATGGGCGGTATTCACTTTTCGTTGTAAGTGATTTAATTTAGTTTAGTTATACTAATATCCCTTTTTAAATCAACACTAGGGCTATTTTGGAACTGACCTCGTAATTTTGAATCAAGGTCAGATGAAGAGGACGACACCTAAGCTGGTACCCCATCCTCTTTAATCTGCTACACCACACCGGCAGGCCATTGTTAATGAATAAGAGAGATAAAGTATATCGCAAATAATGTATTAATGTTACTAATTAAACTGTCTTTTATCAAGAATATATATATATATATATATATATATATATATATATATATATA
>JAOUZG010052544.1:1719998-1730601 GCA_026289955.1 Argiope argentata | reverse complement strand
ACTATTATCCAAGAAATTGATTACGAAAGACTTTTCTATAAGTTGAATCAAAGATTTTTTAACCTTTGGAATTCAATTTTTCAGAATTTATGTGATTTACACACCATTATCCAAGAATCGGATATATTTTTGGACAACTTTTTATGGACATTAGAATAAAAAATTTCTGTTGACAATTGTAGTCTCGAAATCATATACCAACTTTCTTTAATGAGTGTGCATATATGTAAAAGTACTGACTAATTCTTTGCGAGATTTCATTCCACATTTAATTTGTAATTAAAATTTCGATACTAAGATGACGTGTTTTATATTTTATTTATCTCACTCTGTACATTTTTTCATATAACTGGAGAGAAATTTTGGTTGGATTTCATTGAAATATTGATAGATATATACAGAAGTGGTATTTTGAGCTCAGGTTAAATTTCATCAATTCTAAGTGATTTTCCCTAATCGTATTCACAATCAGGAAGATATAATTGAAATAAATTTATTCTTTTGATTCATGAAGGTCAGAAACATTGACATTTGACCAAAATTTATTCACTTTATGTGAGACATAATTCTGAAAAATGTATTCTTCCGATTCAAGACGACCTGAAACGTTAAGATTTCATAAAAATCTCGCATTTGAATTTTTTAACGGTTAATGTATCTTCTCTTTACAAAAATGTCTTTACATAACTAATCAATATAGACGATCTCTGTTTGAAATGGCGTTAATGTTGCTTAATTACATATTAAAACGGTGTTTTGGTAATCAAGAAATGTTTTGTATTTTTATTAATCTTTTTTAAAAAATAATTTTGGCTTAGTGAAAATTAAAAAAAATATATTCAAACGATAATCTACACAATAAAAATACAGACTTTCCTACCATGGATGATATTATTTATCCGAAATTAATTAAAGGTTTTTTTTTTTTAAAAAAAGAGTGATAAATGTCATGTAACGTCTGACAAGGCATTAGAGTAATTAATTATTCCTGCAGTTATGTATTTCTACCTGCTTTTTTTCTTTGCTCCCTCTGTATATAATAGAAGCATCAAAAATTTCCCAAATAATGTTCTTTTGAATCTTGAAATCTCCCACTGCGCGTTTTTGAATTAACGAGATTCTATTCGAAGTCGAATTTTGAAAGATTCGATAGAAATTGAATCGGAAGGAAAGAATGAGGCGAAATGGAATTCTAAAGTCAGTGGAAAGAATGGACGGAGAAAAACAACATTTTTAAGGGAAATGAAATTTAGAAAAGCAATTTAAAAATATATTTGAAATTTGAGGAAATGTATGCATTAAATTGATTGAATTTTTGTCAACTTCATATATTATTTTGAAGGTGAAATATTAGATGAGCGTTGAGCGTTTCTTAAGATTGCAAATAAAAATATTTAATTATTTCAAAATATTTTTCAAATTCTCCTTTTATGTTAACCGCTTTGAATATACTAATTTGCTTTTAAATATCAAATGTGTGATTTAAAGATGTAATATACTTCCTAATATAAATTGTCATATCCATTCTTAGACAAGTTTAAATTGATTGAAGCAAAATTTTATATTCATTTTTATTATATACATTTATATAAATTCACGCGGGATCCATATTTTATAAATTCATATGTAATTTTAATACATATAACTGCAATGAACTTTATATAAGTTATTTTATGCTTTCTTTCTTTGTATTGATGAAAATTTGCTGTTTTCTGTACCTCAAGTTTAACTTAATTTTATGAATTGAAATTCTGTTTTTACTTTTTCGTATAAAATATGATACAAATAGATAATATTTTAATCGTCATAACTTCGAATTTTTGTGAAATTGTTATATTTCTGACCATTTGTAGTTAAAAAAATATTTTGGATTAATATCCTACTGTTTCTGATCAAGGTATCTCGTAAACGCTAAGTAGAAGGATACAAAATTTTATAAGGTCTTTACAGCAAATTTCTTCATTTTTTATGAGCTTTTGATGATGTTGTCTGTCTGATTATTCTATAATTTATGAACACAAAAACTTCAAATTTTTTAAATAAGAGGCAGTGTTTTTACTGATATATTTAAAGGATCATTTGATGGAAAAACCAGCATGCTTTATTAAAACTAAGATAATTCTAAATAAAATATGATGTACACTTTTTAAGGTAGGATTTTACCGGAAAAAAGTATAGAACAAAGTCTAAGTATTTTCAGAAAAAACTCGCTCATTTATTGCAGAACTTATGCAAACTTCAATTGTTTGGATGTATTTTTGAAGTTTCAGTAATAATATCTTTATCTCATTATCGACGGAAAGCAATATCGTCAGAAAAGAAAGCAACAGTATTTGATGTATGATGTCGTATTTTTAATCAGTTTAAAATCTTCGATGTATAATAAGCTTCATAATTAATTTCCTAAATTCATGTGCAAAAGTTACTTTCTCGCTAAGATGGAAAGCGTTTCATTAAGGATGATTTTTATCCAAATATGATAGGCAATAAATTAACGATGAAGAATTCTAATTCATTCCTTGCTTAATGAGTTTCTGTTTAAGTAATTGAATTAACCTAGAATTGTTAGAATAAAGTGGACCGAATTCATCCAAAGAATGTGCTCACTTATAATTAGGTTTTTAATAACATTTTCATTTGGTCGCCTTGGGTGAAGCTTTCTGAAATAAATTGTTTCATTTTCCATCCTTGACTAATGTTGAACTTTTTGTAAAAATGATTTTCTTAAGTTCGCATTACAAATTAGTATGATTTACTATAATTTACTAGTATGAATACTTTTAACCCTCTATTTATACAGTAGATTGGTTTATGACGTGTATATGCATGATTTATAACTTTTTTAACTTTAAAAATGAATATTTTATAAATTTATCAATGATTAAAAAAGATTAGTGTACTCATATAATTAAGAATATGCGTGTAAATATACATACAAATTTATTAATTTATGTTGATTTTAGTCAAAATTAAAGTCATACAAATTAAAACAAGGTTTTATGACGTATGTATGCATGATTTATAACTTTGTTTAACTTTAAGAAAGAATATTTTATAAATTTATCAATAATTAAAAAAGATTAGTGTACTGATATAATTAAGAATATGCGTGTAAATATACATAAAAATTTATTAATTTATGTTAATTTTAGTCAAAATTGAACTCTTACAAATTAAAAAAAGAAATTTTAAAAAAGCTGAACTTGGTTTATAAATCAAAGTTTAAAAAATTTCGAACTTTCTAAATGAACTAAGGTTTTGAAAATTCTATTTTTTTACGAATTAAGGTCTTTCTTGTATTAGTATCCATATAACTTTTATTATTCTTAATTTTCTCGACCTTAAATTAAGGTTTCTAATCAGTTGTTTCGAAGTGTGACTGAAAATGCTTTAGCAATTTTTCTTAATAAAAGTTCTCTTAAATATTTACTTTCTTTGTAATAAAAAAATCAATACTGCCATTTTTTTAATTTGAAAAGTGAAAAGTGGCTACAACTATATTCATACATATTTAACTGCATATTCTACAAGTCTTCCATATTTAACTTCATTTACCATATGTAGAACTAAGGTGTCCCGTCCTTTCCCTCTTTTAATACATGAGTAGCATTCCAGGCATAAATAAACAATGCATCGAATTATGCAATAATAATAGATATTTTTTATATAATCAGAAATTGTTTCTACCAATATTTTTATTTCTTGTGCAAATATATAAAGTGTCCTTTTATTAGTACTCAAATTATTGCTAATTTCAATTCATTTTGGTGAAATTTTAAATGGAAAAAAACTCCGATTGATGTAAAATATTGCGTTTAAATATATTGATGTAAAAATTATAAATCCTAATTAATTATAGCATTTTACAACCATTTATAAAAAAGCATTTTTGAGGTACTAACATTAATTCTAATAAGTAACGGAGCTCCAAATATCTCTGTTTGAGATTCATTCGATGTCATTCAAATGAGAAAAATCACATACTCACACAAAACTGAATTATAATCTTACAGCTGAGAATTACCTATGATTAGACGCATCACTGAGCATGCGCCAATATTCAGAGAACTTCTTTCATAGAAGTTATTTTACACTATTTCACACGCTAGCATTTTACAAACTAAGGTTAATTGGTGTAAATTAATGAAATTTAAAAAATAATATGTCAATAGTAAAAAAAGGCTTAAAAAAGATTTTTTTTCTAATAATATTGCGTTATAAATATTTTACTATATGATAATAGAGTTAATGGCAGTATAAATACTTGAAATTTTTAGTTCTTTCAACTGTATATTTATATATATACATAGTATGAAATGAAGTCTCCTGAAAGCGTCTGTATTTTGGAACCACAAAACTCGAAAAATAGCGGATTTTGGATATATTCATGCTATTTTATATAGCATTTACTGGGGAAGGGTTTAGTTCATTAAAATCACATCAAAATAAAAAGGGGGTTTTATAATTGCGATTTAAACTTATTTGCGCACGTGCAAATAGCAAGAGGTCTGGTATGCATATGCATGACATTTCTTTGTTTACGACTGATTTTATACATTAATTCAAATCACAGTAGTCCGAAAAGAAAGAAATCCAGCCTCAAGATGATCGACTGTATTTTGACTACGGACATATGATATTTCCCCCTTTGTACCCGTCTAAATATTTCTGAATGTTTGCTATAAACATTTATTTTGTAGCTATTTTTGATAACTTCTAAATATATTTTTACGTTTTTTTGATATTGCATTAGATGCCCATGTCATATCACGTGGAGGCTAGTTTTAAGTTTAAAGAAAATTTTTCTTCTTCGATGTCATGCCACGGGCAACGCTATGCAGGTAGTGCTAGTTAAAAATAAAATAAAATTATTTGCGTCATTTAAAATAATTTTTGAATTAATAATGCATTATAGTCTTTAATGATTTAGAAATCAGCCATTTCGTCATGATTAGAATAGGGCCCTCTATATATTCTGAGAGAATATAGCATCTCCTTTACAAGCCGCATATTCTGTCCTAATTAATCGTTACCTGAAAAGCCAATTGCCCTTTTCAAAGCTATTAAATGCTTATGTGTATAACCACACACACGTTTCGATCAATGTTGTTTCATCTAAAACCCTGTTATGTGTACTGAATGACCCCTCCCCACGAGATTATTTGCCCTTGAATATTCTGAATAGAGGACATTAAAGTTGTGGATAAACAGCTTTGGATCGGAATATTCGTGTTATCAACGATTGCCTATTAAAAGCTACTGATTGAGTAATGATCATGCAGAAAATACGAAAAGGCAGGAGAATATAGGAAATCAGTACGTTTAAAGAAGGAAAGAGAATATTTTTTTGCTAACTTTGAATGGAGAAAATTAATGATATAATTTGATTGAAATGTGTGTTTATGTATTTCTTTAAATAATACTATCTCCTTAAATATTTCTAAGATTGATTTCAGAATTCGTACCGAATTCTGCTAAATGTATTTAAATTTAGAAACTGTTATATACTGTTATATAGCATTTCTACTAAGCACATTTAGTCACTAAATAATATGTGTCCAAAAATAAGATTTTTTCTATCAGTTATACAACAAATCTGTATCTCAATAAGGGATTTTATTTGATTTACATCTATGTAGAATCATCTACTACCCCCTGTTAACGTGACATAAATAAGTATTAAATGGTCAAGTTTTCCATATTAATTTTGAAACGATGACACCTATATGATTAAAATGGTTACTAGAAATATAATCGGATCCGTGAAACGTGAGGGCATATTTACGATAAAAATCAAATGTAAAATCCAAAATTAATATTCTTAGTTTGAAAACTGAAGTTGAGATACAATTCTAGTACACAAAATAAATCTCGTGCTTAATAGTTATTTATTTAAATCGAGCATTTTCCTGAATTTAATTTAGTTATATTTAATTAATTTTGAAGCAACCAAATGACTGTAGTTCACGGAATAAATTCCTAATTATAAATCCCTTTTTGCCGAGTAAGAGTTATAGTTATTGTGATAACTCTTATCTAGAATTATATATTTTGGTAGAGTTATAGTTATTGTGATAACTCTTATCTAGTGTTATTATATATCGGTAGAGTGGTTAACATTCATGGTAACATTGAAAAATTGAAACGCAATTCTTTTTTAGAGAAGTCTTATTTCGCCATAATATACAAGGGTGTACTCTGCCTTTACAAGCAAAAAGTTCTTGTGGTTTTTAATGACCCAAAAGAACATGACATACAAACAGTGTAGCCTATTGTTACCCCCGAAGTAATCATCATCGGCATCCAGCATCTTCTGGAAGCGTGTCCTAAGTTGTTCAACCACCTTGCGGTAAAACTCGGAGGTATGAGAAGCAAAGAAATCCGTGAGAGCTTGACGCACGTCCGCTTCAATATTGAGTTGTTGACCATGAAGATGATTGCCCAGAGAATGAAAAAGCTAAGGTAATCTGATGGTGCAAGTTCAGGTGAGTAAAGAGAATGGCGTTCACGTTCAAATAGCTGCGAGTACAGGTTCACAGTGACCGTTTGGCCCGTTGGTAGCAACTCATAGTGAACCACTTGACGACAAGTCCACCAAACACAAAGCCTTATCACAGAGGGGCAAATCCCCTGACCTGAATTTTTGAAACCAATGCCTTGCCATACGTTCATTGACAGCACTATCCTCAAACGCTTGACATACTCGGCGACTTGATAAGCCCACTTTGAAGTCGTAAAGTAAACAACCCGAACGAGCTCTTTCAATGCGTCCATTTCATTTCGCTACTGTACAAGTTCCGATTGATGAATGTGAGCAGTGGACCTATGTTTATAACAACTGATACTCCTACTCTTGACTGAAAGTTTCTCAATAACGTCATACACGAATTTGCATACTCATTCTTACTTCTTTCAATGGGAACGCACAAACGGCAAGAACTTTTTTGTTTACCTTGTAAAAAGAGTTAAAAAGTTTTGTTATTATACAAACTTTCGGTTTGCGTTTTTAAATGTGCAAAGATGTTTTTTTTCTAATTTTCAAAAATACTGCTAAAAATTATAAATATTTAAAACTTTTAAATTCCATTTTTATAATTTAGAGCTTTTAAATAATGAGCTTTTAAATAATTTTTTTAAATAATGCGCAATGTTTATGATACATTTTCAATACTGCATTTGGATCAACTAAAACAATTCAAGCTAACATAATACTATGTGAAAATAATTAGTAATCTATTTTCTTTATTCTTAACACAAGAAATTCAACTTAATGAAATAACATGATAGAATAATGTTCAATCATAGAGTCTTGTACTTAAAAAAAATTCTGCACAGGCGATAAGAATAAAATAATCTATCGTCACAACGTAACTATCCCCAAAACGTAACTATTATCCTGTTTAATTGCGAATTATTTATTCTAACATGCAAATAAAGTACATTGTTCTAAGGAAAGATATTTCTTCTGACATTGCCATAGATTAAATGAAGATGCAAGTAGAGTGAGGATATTTTTCTGGCGTTATTTTTATTATTACTCCTTGCAAGCTAAAAAAGATTTAGAAAAATGAACTAACAACAATAATGACAAAAAAAATCACGATAATACCCCACTTAAAAATAGAAAAAAAGAGTTTTTTTGTTCATCTTTCACTCTGGGGAGACAATATCTAATTTTTAATTGTTCAAATCAAGATACAAGGCTAAGTGTTAATTTAGAATCAGTGCTGAATATTCTCGACTTAGAACTGAATATTTTCATTAATTGGGATTGAAAAAAGTATAAATATATTTAAAAGTCAGCCAAATTTTTGTAAATAACGCTTTATAAGTGAACGTAATTTGAATAATTTGATATAGGATGTTTATATATTTGCTTAAAATTCAATCCGTTAAATGTGCTTAATTTATTTAAAATTTATTAAATGTTCTGGTTAATGTACTACTAGCTTTTTATTAGCATTCTAATATTATTCACTGTGATTGATATTTATTATCTTTATTACAGAGTAATATTTGAATTAAATGAAGTTATTGCTAAAATTCCATTTTTAATTGGCTCTTCCTAATTTAGAAAAGTTAATCTTTAATAATGTATTTAATGCTATTGAATGCAAAGAGTTTAATTAATCAATTAGCCCGTTGTCTTTTCAAAATTGGAACTTTTAATTATATTTGCTTCTAAGAGTGTTGAGAACAATTGAATCTCTGCCTTTTACAATCAATTTATTTGGACAAAAGCAGTTGACTCCATATAAATGAATAATATTAATTAATAATTGATAAACACTTTTTTATTGATATTTTTTTTTATAATTCTTAATTTGAACACGTAATCTGCTCTGAAGATTTAAAAACAACTATGTAAGTTTGTTTTATTTGCTTCATAATGTGGCTCTGATTTATCAATTTATTTCTAAAAATGTTAATTATCTCGAATGGGATTACCCCCTTGATTTAATTACGTTAGGCTGAAAACAATCCCATATTTAAATTTAATTATGGCAATTCTCCGCTTTCATTTTCTAGGTAGAATTTCCTTAATACTTTTGAATTCAATCTAATCACTTTAAAACTAACTTTCTGTTAGATGAGGAACCTAGAACAATTTTGGGAAAATAAAACAAACTTTCATTTTTGAATCTAAATGAAAGCACTCAATTTGAAACGCTTAAAAGAGTTTTCTATTGAAGGTTTAAATCCGTTTCATTTCTCTCATACATTTTTAAAAAATATGACTTTTTAATTTACATTTCGATTTAGTAGCTGTGTTATTCTGTTTATCGCCATTTTAAATTAAAACAAATTATTCCTCTTATGTATCTTAACTTCGTGGGAAATGATTAATTTTATTTAATATTCCCATTTTTGAAAACATGGTCAGGAACGAGAGACGGGAGAAAAATTAATGCAGATATTTAAAACAAGCATTTATCAGAAATTGGTATTTCAAAACTTTTGAAGGACCTTAAGAAAACATCTGAGAAAGAAAAGAAAAAGACAGAGATTGAAATAAACGATGATTCCTGGATTAATCTGAAAATTCCCAAGTAAGCTCATTAACTTGAGAATCGTGGCAAAATGTAAAAATTTCTTTGTAAACTAAATTATTTTGGCCAAATTATATAATCTTCTAATTTTAATCTAAACAAAATAAATATAACATAGCTTGAAAATATTGAATTATTCGAAAATCGCCAAAAAATAAAAGAATAAATTATATTGTCATTCTTGGCGCAATCATCTAAAAATCTTCCAATTGAATCTAGCTACCGAAAAACTAAAGATGTGTTTAATCTTTTCATTTAGGAGTAACTTTTCTTTCTTTTAGGATCCAATCTTTTTGTTCAGGTAGAGGAAACAAAGCTGCTGAATAAAAAAATTACAAATTCCAAAAAAAATATTTCAGGTGTTTAGATTCGATGTATTCTGTTGAGTACTGAAGGAATATTCATCGGTAGTTGTGACAGATAAAGATAACCTTTCTTAAAACAAAATTAGGAAATATATAAACGTCTTCTAATAGAATCCATCTTTAACTCTATTGTTGTTGTTACTAATGGTCCTATTCATTGACAAGCCCGCTGACGCGTCAATCCCGCTGACGTCTCTTGTTTAAAGTAGCGCCAACTAGGGTCAAGAGTACGACTTAAGATATACAATCATCACATTCGCTTGCATAGTCCTTTTTTATAGGGGGTACATTTACACATTTTACAGATATATCACAGAAGAACAACCATGCCCGTATCGGGACTCCCAGATCACAAGGAAGACGCGCTACCCCTGTACCAGGACACCGGTATCTTTTAATTCTATTAATAATAAAGGAGAGTAGGTGTGCGTGTCTGTTTTAACCGATTTTAGTGCAATCTGTTTGACTAGAGGTACAAAATGTGACGAAGGCTAAGAATGTCTACTTTGGTGCGGATAGTTTGAAATTATAATTAACTTTTTGTTTTCTGTGATGATTTTTAGAATTGTTATCGTACTAAATGAATTTTTCATACATCTTTATAAAAATTTAAGGTGCTGTTTTATTAATTATATCAATTTATTTATCGTGAGTGTTCATTTTCAAAAACTTGATTTTTTATAATATTTAACGTGTAATTTTCGGGAAATTCTTTCATTGTTGATAACTTTTTGAAATTTAATTTTTTAACATTATTTCTCCAAAAATTTAATTACGTTACCTTTTACCATTGTTGAAAAATAAAGAACATAAATGGTGCTTATTATTTGCGGAATTAAATTGGAGATTTAGAAAATGAAATTTTTTTTTACATAAAAGTATACTTATATTTTTAATGGCAACTTGTTTTCATCTCTCATGGCGATAATTAAGTGATTCATACATTGAATATGGTATGGCATGGCTGTATTATCTTTCGTAATTTTATTCTTAAAAATACTTTTTTGAGAGAATCACGGACACCAGCTTTTAATGGCATTCAGATTTCATCGCATTCGATTATACTAAGATGTTTCATGCAGACAATGTTCAGGCCAAGTATTGATTTGTCACAATTGATGCTTAAAAACAGTTTTTCAGAAGAGACGTATTCATTGTAATCAAGGCCAATTTCCTCAACAACTAGTG
>JAOUZG010052544.1:1690098-1719898 GCA_026289955.1 Argiope argentata | reverse complement strand
TATATATATATATATATATATATATATATATAATAGTTGATATACAACACTATGTGTTTCTTTTATTAATAACTTACATTATAAAGTGTTGGAATTTTTTCCTTATTTTTCAACTGTTTATTTTTTTATAATTTCACGATTTAGAGTATTAAGAATTTACATACATCGATGAATGAAAGTAATGAATGTGAAACTTGGATCTTTTCTCTTTGATCTATTGAATTACAAATCTAAAAACCTCGAATTTAAGTTTTTCCTTTTTGTTTGTAATGGTTTTGAATGATCGCTTTCAAATAAACAAGCAGGTGTCATTCTCGTCATCTGACCGTGACGGCCCCCAAATAGCCCTAGTGTTAATTTACAACGGGATGTTAATATTACTAAGCTAAACTAAATTTCGCATACTCAAGAATGGAATAATCGATAATTAGCTCACATGTAGAAAAATTTAGTGAGAAATATACATTATTTTAGTTTCCATCCTGTCATTTTCAAATGCATGAAGATAGACAAGCATCTTTTCAGTTGAAGAATTTTGTCCAAAATTTGTAAGAAATCTGCAATTCTTATTTAAAGATTTCCTGCAGAATCCGTTAGTCTAGCGTGTTCCGCTAGTTTACTGATAGACAAGTACTCCACGAATATATTTCGTTTTTGCTTTAAAAAAGATTTGAACTGTTAATATTTATTAAAATGTGACGATTTTCAACGATTGCACAGATTTTACTTTCTAGTTTTTCTGTAAAAAGGTGACTGGTTTTTCTTCTAAGCTGCGATGTTATCTAAACATGTTGTCGTTGTTACTAATGGCACTATCCGTATACAAGCGCCCTGACTTCCGTCAGCGATTTTGAGCCGAATGAGCGTCTATTTTGTTTTTTAAGTAGCGCCAAATGGGGCCAAGAATGTGACTTAGCTACACACTTTTCAGATTTGCTTGCACAGTTCTTTTTTACAGGTGGGCACATTCTCACTTCTCACTGATAGTAGTACACAGAAGAACAATCATACCCTAACCGAAGCGCCAAGATCACGTGGAGGAGCTCTACCCCTGTGCCAGAAAGCCGGCTGTATATAAATATAGTGAACTCTACTGAATAAAATGGAATTTTTCAAAAATTCTATACAAACATGGTTGCTTTTAAGTATTAACATTGTGATGATTCAGGCTTTTATTGTATAGGTAGAAAAATTTGTTAATCCTCTCTTAGAAATACATGGCCACCTATATTGTTAAATGGACTTCAATGTTTCTATGATGTTCCAGATTATTAAAAGAAAATTAAAGGTTCTTTTTAAAGAGGCAATATAAAACAGGAATGTATAAATACTTACCAGTCTACGCCACATTTTTTGGCATATAAATGACTTGTTGCCTAGGAATCTACGGTTTCTTTAGAATACTTGGATCAAATAGCTGAACAAGATCTATAATGCAACAGATTTGTGTTCTTATTCCTTCTATTCAGGACGATTTTGACTTAGAGCCAAATGAGTTTTTTTAAAGTTTATAAACCTAAAGTCTTTGTCATACACTACGTACCACCTTTCAAGTTTCCCTTTCGCTTTGAATTTATCCTGTACTTTTCATATTTTATCCTTATCCGTTAATATAATTTCTGATTTCATTTTCATAAATTAGTTTTTCGAATTGTGAGGATATTTTTTATGTTCCAAAAAATAAATATTACAAAATTAATGGAATAAAATCAGGTACAAGTGTTTCAATTTCAAAATATTAAAATATAATATCATATTGGTAAATGCATCTTTTTAATGTAACATTTTGTTTAACAAAACACAAGATTGAATATGCAAAACGATATTATTTGTTGCATTCTGTTTTAACTGAGGAATTAGAGAGAAAATACTCCTCTGACTATTCGCAGAAGAACCAAATCTTTTTATCGTTTTGCTCTGTTGATAAACAAAAAGAATAACGCAACAATGATAACTTTATCAAGCATCTTTCTGCTCGTTATCCAACCATTGAATATTTTTGTTGGATGAACTCCTGCTTCTGTCACTCCTGGAATGTTCCAAATTTCTCTTTTAATGATTTTGGGGAAGAGACATTGGATGGGCATCAGTGGGTGAAAGAAATATGTGCGCTATCGAAAACTTTTGGAATTCCTATTATTTTCTTACTTTCCGATGTTTTTCTATTAAATGTATTGTGGAGTATTGATTCAAGATAGTTAAAAGCGTAGATTAATGCATTCGGTGGAATGTTCAGATAAAAAGAATATTAAAATAAATGGTTGAATTATTTGAAATTAAAGTTTCGAATGACTGTCGGGATTTAAAAATTTGATGGGAATTTATAAAACAATAAGGAAATGAAACTAATTTCCCTTTAAACTATTCTAATATCTTTATTATTTCTATCATCAAAATTTTTCTGAACGAAACTGATAATTTTACGTTAAAATTAGCCTTCCATAACCATTTATACTCTAAACAAACACATAAAAATGAGAATGTGAATATTATAGTTCCTTTATTTGCAACAAATCCTTTAAATTACACCATAATGAGCAATGATTTTTGTAGCTTTCTGTCTTTTACTTGAGTTTACATGCAAAAAATTCTACAATTTCTCTTAACAGAGAAAATTTATGAAAGTAATAAAAAACTTATGTGCATAGTTTTGATAAAATGCATTTATTCTGAATATAAAAACACGAAATAGGCAAAACAGACTTTCAAACTTTGTGTCGATTTTATGTATATGAGCATTGTTACAAATAGTCACGTATAGCAGTGCCTGGCAGTTTTCAGTTTATTAGGAAGAAAATATTATTGATAGGTCAGCATAAAATAGTTTTAAAAAGTTTAATAACAAAGTGAAAACTATTTGTAAATTTATAGAAAGAGTCTTCTGCACTTAGTTATAGATTTTTTTTCAGTTCTCAAAGGTGACGTTTTAATGTTTAATAAAACACAGAAAACATAAAATTTACTGTCATATCTTTTGAGTTATTGATTGAAATCGCAATTGTTATAATTTTTTTTTCATGGCTCAAAGTTGACTCTTTAATATTTAATCAAAAGTAGATAATATAAAATATATTTCTATATCTTTTGACTTATTGATTGAAATCGCAGTAAAATAGATTTTATGCACATATATTTTCAATTTCAAATAAATATGCAACAAACGAAGAATATTCTATAAAATAAAAACAAGTTTGAAATCAAGATATGTTTGACAAATTTTTTTCATTGTTTTTTGAGAAAGAATTGATTTGTATTGTAACTAGCTTATTGTAGAAATAAAATTAATTTTCAGTGGATTTTTTCTTCAATTTTTAAAAGAATATGAATCTCTTTTTTATCAGTATTTGATTAAAAGAATTTTTTGTTCTTTATTTTTAAAGCATCCTTCATTTTGAATCTTAAATTTCATTGTGAAATACTTCCTTTAGTTTTAATGCATCTTAACTCTTTGCTTGTGTTTAAGGATTTCATGAAATTGCTCATCATATCCAATTGAAGAACCCCTTTTGTGAGAAGACATTTTGACCTTTCTATATTATTGTTATTGAGTTGTTAAAACGTGATATAAATTCATGTGACAATGAAGTTGATATATGAGAAATGTAGTTGTTTGAAAATGATATATTTCGCTACGATACAATACGGTACGATTCAAACTTATTGTTCGATTCAGAAAGTACGATTCAAACTTTATTGTTCAAATTTCGTAGGGGATATCTCAGGAAATAGATCTCACATAGGAAACTATGTACTCAATCTTTATCTGTGAACAAAATGGACTAATGAAGTGAAACAAGGAAACGGAATGAATATGGCTCTTATTCTAACAAGGTATAGTACAAGTTCATAGTAGATACTCAGAATTGCAACCATTTACTCGAACACAGGATTCACAGAGCCGTTGCATTGACACCCAACATTTTCAAATACCTGAGGTAGTCACTATTCGTGCAATAAGATCCGATTAACTTTCGATGGGGGTATTGTGCACATTTCATATCCCTGCATAAAGAGAAATCCATCAGTGATAAATAGAGTGGCCTTTTACTTCATGGCACCTCCGAAACCATCTTTTTCGCTAGAAAGTCTTTGGTATAAAAGAGTCATTAGTAGCTCATCTTTAAAAAAAGAATCATAAACATGAATAGATTTCTAATCGATCATGGTGAACTGTTACCGTTCGATTAAGCTCATCAGTATTTTAGAGTATCATTTAATATCACGCATTTTTAAAGTAATCTTTTTAACCCCTTAAGTTACTAATTTTTTTATTCCTTCCTATTTTTATTCATACTATACATTATGATGTTCATTCATCCATTTTTGTTGTAGTCCAGATCTTCTTTAATCTAAATTTGTTATATATTGTTATATTTAATGTCTGTGCATTTTGCTTTTGTATGATTTTTCTAATAGATTACTTGTTTTTTTGGTTTTTAATAAAGTCCAACTATTTCTATACCAAACTGGAAAGGAGCCACACGAGCCCTAGAAACGGAAGTGTGGTGTTAAGTATTAAATATGGTGGCCTTGATGGCCAAGCAATCTTTTCACCTCTGCCAATCCATTGAGCTCTGGATGTTCGGTTTAGGCAATCAGGCGTGCCAACTATGGTATGATCTGCAGCTCAATCATGTTCATACCACGTATATTGAGAATGCTCAACGATTGATGCAACGGCGCTGTGAATCCTGTGTACGTGTAAGTGGTCTCAATTTTGAGCAACTTCTGATAACAAATGTACTTTGTTGGAATAAAGGGCGCATTTAATTTAGTTGTATTTTTGTGTTCACTTCACTTATAAATTTTGTTCGTGCAGATAATTTGATTCCTATGTGAAATCGATTTCCCGAGATATTCCTTACCTTCTCAAGAAATTTGAACAATAAGTTTTGAATTATCCTCTATTGTTACATATCTAGATTTCACCCCTTCCAATTTTATCAAAATACTTTATTTTGTAATGAAATTTCAGGCGACGAGACATATCAGTGAAAAAATTAATATCAATGGATATCACTAAATTTAGTTGTAAGAATATTTGGGAAGAAATGTCTCAAAAATATTTCCTTAATTCTGAAGGAGTTAAAAATTTAACAGACTTTAATAAGCTGACAACTGTAATTCATACAGGAAATAACAGATATATGTAAGTATATCTTATGAAAAATATACTTAATTCAGTAACTATGTATAATTTCAAATGATTATGAGCTGCTGTCAATAGCTAAATTTATTGGTGATTAAAAATAATCATTACTAAATTTATGGATGATAATTAAAAAATAGAACTAAATTTTTTGGTGGCTATTAATAATCACCAGTTTATTACATTCGGTGTAACAGGCGCATGAAAGCGTGCGTGTACACGCACATACACACCTTAAAAGTATGTAAATGTATGTAAAAATATTATATTTAGTGTTATAAATTGTTTTATAACACTAAACTAATAACACTATAACACTAATAAATTATTTTACTTTTTGTCAATTCACATGTAGAATATTTAATCATTCTCGTAGAAAATAAATGTTTTATTGTAATCTTCATTAGATATATTTTCTTATAAATACAGATAAAAAGTCAATTTTTACCTTTTTATGTGATTATTATTACCAACTTATTTCTCATATACTGTATCTAGAATTTATTACAAAGAATAATGATTACATTAATCATCGCTTACGAACAAAAAATGCAATTATCTCTTATTATTTCACATTTTCCCTTCTCCAATATTTATTTTATTTAAAATCGATTATGTAAGTTAATAGAATTTGTGTTAATTATTTCTATTGTAATTAAACCTTAAAATAATAATGACGCTTTAATTGATTAAAAAGGTTTTTATCTATTATTCTTAAAAATCTTTATAAAAGTTGTTCCTAATAAATTGGATTCGCTAGAAATAACGCAGGCACATAGATTACGTAATCCAAATTCTTTTCTATTTACAAAGAGTTAATTAACTTTTCAACGCTTTTCTTAGTCCACTTATCAAATTGCTTTTCACACCGGCGTCTTCTGTATTACGCTCTTAACGGTATCTCTGATATCTAGTCATTAACATATTAAATTGTTTCTTTTTAATCTGAAAAATGAAAAGAAAAGGAATTCAGCGTATTTTTAGAAGTTATTTTTAATTTTCTCTTCTTTTTTACCTTATTGGAAGGAAGAATTGAGAAAAAATGTGCCAAACGCTTAATTTTCGTTTAAACAAAGATAGATAAAAATGTTCATTCTTTTGTGACTTCCCGTTATAACGAATTTGTGTAAAGCCATGAATAGGAGGCGATTTCCGTTGGTTTCTAACATCGAAACTCAATAGAATGTTCATTTTTTTCTTCTCAAAAAAATGAAATACATTTTATTATTGAACTCTAGATTATGGTAGGTGTATGAAATTGAGGATTTAATGAAACTGTAATAAATATTTTACATACAGAAATTAAAGATGATAATTCATTTTCTTTATTTTTTAGTATTAAAGAGGAAAATAAATCTGAAATCAAATCTTTTGTCACAGTTTTTAAATTAAATCCTTCAACAGTAATGGGAACATTAAAAAAATGTTTATAGTTAATTTTTGCATTAGGTTGTGGTTACTTACGGCACTAGTCATAGACTAGTGCCGCTTAATAGCTAACAGCAAAGCTATTTAAGCAAACTTTGCTTAAATAGCTAACAGAGTCAGCGATTTAAGCAAAGTTTGCGTAGTAGATTCAGATGGCAATTACCCCACAGCATCCGAGGGCAGAAGTCTGACTTCTACCTCATATGAAGATGGAACTCGAACAACCCTTTTTTAAATAGGTTTTTTTTCACATACCTTACTGATAGAATACAAGGTAAAGAACACCGATGCCCTAACCAGTATTCGAACCCAGGGTGCTTTAGATCTCATGGGAGACGCGCGATCCCAAGGGCAGGATGCAATTTTTTCTTTAAGTTTTTAAATATTTTTTTTGACAATTATTTCGAAATTTTAAGTTTTCCATATTTTGAGAAGTATTAAAAGGAGTTTATAAAATACTATTACTTTTGACTGCATTTACTCGCGAACCCAAAAACTAGAGCTGCTTCTCTTATTAACCAAAAATTATTAATTTTTAATCTACTTTTTGATATCTAGACAATGCATATTGAATGCCGCATTCTGCTCCCCTGATATCAATTAACATGTGAATTTCTTTAAAGCGTATGCGAGTAGTAACAACCACCACTCGTAAACATTAGATTATTCAGCACATTTGTACTCTTGGGAAGACAAACATTTTGCTAGACCAGGGATTCCTAAACTTTTAGACGTTGCGACCCCCTTTTTAGACGACCCGACCATAGTCTTAACTCTGTCTAAAGATTGGACAGAGGTTTTAAAATTTTACACGTACTCAAGAGTTCGTAGAGTATGTGCCGGGTATTGGCGCCACATCCCTTAACACTTCATCTTTCACCTTACTAGTATCATCCCATCTTGAAACTTTGATTGAACAGATTACATTCCAGTTAAGGATATGAGTGGGCTTGTGTGGATGGTCAATCCGTTCGGTGAGCAAGCCGTAACAAAAGCTGAGCTAAGTGTCCGTCACCATGATCAACTGATGGAGATTTCAAGTGATCAGTCAGCTAAAGTAACTTTTAACAGAGCTTATATCGAAAAATTTTGGACAAGTATTAAAAAGGAATACCCAGTACTGTCCACAACAGCATTAAGAACTTTGATGCCATTTTCTACTTATTACAACTCTGAACAAGGATTTTCCATAATAATACATTTAAAAACAAAATCAAGAAATTGTTTGACGCTGGAAAATGACTTTGTTTTGCGTATTACAAAGTTGATCCAGGCATTAAAAATTTTTTTAATTCCGAACAATCTTATGTATCCCATTAACTAATAGAACACAAAAAACAATTTGTATATGTATTAAAAGTTTTATGTGTACTCTTTTTTTTGATGAAAACTACAGCAATAAATTAAATTTTTTGAAACTTTTATTCCACATTTCGCGATCCTACTGAACACATAACGTGACCCCCCTGGGTGGTCGCGACCCACCTTCTGAAAAGCCCTGTGCTAGACAATTCAGCAGCAATTTAGACACTTGTTTATGAATTGGTAATTATCGCTCAAATTTTTATCACCAAATTGAGTTTTGAATTTGAAGTATTTAATGGAATTGTTCAAATAAAGATTTACAATTGGTTATATGATTAATTAATTTTAGACATTATGTATAGTAAGTTTAAAATAGGGTGAAGCCTTTATTCGAGAACTACTTTGAAGAAAAAATGATGCTTTGGAATGATGCTTTTGGAATTCTATTTTCATTTTGGATGAATATTATTTTAGAAATTTAAGAGGGTTAAAATATTTTATCATTATCAAGTTAGCATACAATTGTAATTTTTGTATTCTAATTTTTAAATGCTTAATAATATGTTTTCAATATTTATTATTATTAATATTTATTAGTTGATAATGCCGGTGTCCTTGCCTAGGGGTAGCGTGTCATCCTTGTTATGTGTGTATCCTGGGTTCGAGCCCTTGTTTTGGCATGTTTTTATCTTCCCCTATATTTTATCTGTGAGGCGTATGAAAAGGCCTACCCCGCCGCAAAATTGAGCTGTACAAGAGAATGAGTAAATGACATCTTCATATGAGGTAGAAGTCTGATCTCTGGTGCTCAGAAGTCTTTACCCTCAGAAGCTACTGCACCCTTCTGGCCGTTGTAAAGCGAACACGACACCATCATCAATTCATAATACATTAATAAATATATAATAATGATATTATAAATATAAATGAAATAAGAAAAGAAAAACAATTAATAAATTGAAATTGTCATAGTTTAGTTAAAAAAATACTTATAATAATATACTTAATACTTATAATAATATTTTATAAATATTTTTTATTTAGATTTAGAAGCGGTTTTCGTTTTATCCTAGTTAATTTTGTTTTATATTCCAGGATGTGCTCTATTTGCCAGATTAACATTAAAATCAAACAAATAAATTATGAATGCAAAAAAAGACAAAAAATTTATTGGAATTAAATTTTTATTGTAAGATTTCGAACATTTTATGTTGCATTACTGAATAAAAAGTATAAAATATTAGACATCAAATAAAAAAAATCTTTTTTTAAATCGAAAACTTATCATTTTTTATGCTTTTAATTTTAACCCATATATAAAAATATATTATTTACCAACGCTACTTTCTTTCACAAATTGAAGAAAAATGATGTGAAATAGTCGAATAATTTTATATTTTCGGGAAATAAACTATAGATAATTAATGCAGATTAAATTTGTAATTTATATAAATATTAAGATCAATTTATTTTCCCAGTCTAGGATTCGAAATGCGGAAATTACCATTTGCCTCAAAGCATTAAGAAAATCCGGAAGCTAAAAAGAAAAAAAAAGCACACTTAAACTTATAAATATAAGCTACTTAACTTCTAATTAACGTAAATCCCTCAGGGGGTTCATAACATCGAACATTTTTGACAGCCATCACATGAGAAAATTATTCAATTAATGTCATTAAGGAACACATCTTTCCCCAAAAGACTCCATCTTTGAGCTAAATTCTCAAAAAAAGCTCTAATAATCCGAAATATTTTAGTAATTACTAAGAGAACTACAGGAAAAAGAAAGTTGGAATAATTTGTATATAAGTTTTCCTTATGTTCCGATTGAGAGAATTTTGTTTGGAATTTATCATGATAATTTTTAACCAATAATGTGAATTTAGTTATTATATTTATTAAAAGTTCCCAGCTTAATTAAATTATTAAGTTGAGAGGATGAAGTTCACAAAATATGCATAGCATGTAAGTTTACAGCTGCAATAAATGTTGTTTTTACTGTAGTATATTATTAGCTTTGAAAAAGATATATCTTTAACAACATATGATATAGACTAGATATATATATAGAATAAATTAGATTTTATTTAGCAAAATTCCTGGCATTACAGAGCTTTCGTTATAATTGATAATATTACAATATATCCTTTTTGTATCAAATGAGAAAATATCTCGTTTAGCATGGTAAACTGTATGCTTTTGATAATTAATTTCTGAATGAAAATATGAAATTGTACATTATTTCAACTTGCATGAAATTACATCTCTACGAAATTTTAACTTTTGTTCTCTTAATAATTCTTTCTAATCTGGTTTTCAATCTTAAAATTGTTAAATTTAATTTATTAAAATTATCTAGAAAACAACAAGTTATTTTCTTAAAATCTGTGAAATAAATGAAATATTTTTTTTTGTTAAAGCGATAATTTTTTTTACACAATAACATAAATATAAAATTAATCATGGACGTAGACATTTTTTTAAAAAAGTATTTTCTTATTGGTGTAGAAAGGATTAAAAATATATTGATTAAATGTATTCTTTTTTAATTAATCGTAACAAATACTTATCTTCCTATAAAACTTAATTAATATAATACTTAAAATTCCAATAAAAGCTACCATTTTTTATAAATCTAAAAATACGAGTGGGGAGTTTAATGGCAGAAAATTTCTGAAACTTCCAGTAATATATAAAAGAAGAAATAGATAAAAAAATGTATCAATCATAAGTTTAGATAACTTCAGAAATTTGTTATGTTCTGATAAAGCAAATAAATGTAGTTATATAAATATTTGAAAAAGTATTATACCTCAAAAATTGGAACACAGAATATTTAACTTTTGAAACTATTAAAGGAAAAGCTTACAATTTGGTTTCATTTCTGTTTTACGGATCTAGTTTTATTCAAAGACTCCACTGTATATTTTATCTCTTTCTGTGGTTTATTTTGCATCATTATGAGATTAATATCTTAAATTTAAATTCATCTTGGTCGAAACGTTCAAATAGATATAATTAAAAAAAATGTTTTTCAAACTCAAAGAGGGTTAGAAATTCGGTAATATTCCGATACCGAATTTTTTTGGCAAATTCAATACTTTGTCTTTTTATATACCTAAACGAGAAAACAAAACGCTGCATCACGTATCGAAATGGGGGGGGGAGTGCATAATTGTAAAATGCATTTAATATGCGTAGCTTATTTAGATGTATTTGATTTCCTTTAGTAATAACGTTTCAAATGATAACTAACACTTATTTGTTGATGAATTAAAAGTTGTAGAAAGAGTAAAAATTATTAATAACAAAGCTCTAAATGACTGTGTGAAACGATATAAAATGCTTTTCTAGATTTGATGGTAACAGTGAAATATAACTGATTGTGAACATTAATTATGATTGACTTTTCTTGTGTAATTTCAATGAATAGTAATAATGACTGAATGTCGTTGAATTTTTATTGAAACGTATTGGAAATATAGAGCAAGGATACATGATGTAAGTTTCTTCCCAAATCAAGAAATAAATTATTTTCATTTAATTACTCAGATTTTGAATCGTTCAGAAAGACTAGGATTTTGCAACAAAACTATTCTTTAATTATAAAAAAAAATAAAAAAAGAAGGGAAAAAATTTAAATAAAACATACTTTTTTGAAAAATTCATTTAATATTTCTAGATATTCTTTTATAAGTCATGAAAGTCAAATATTCAGTTTCCTCAATTTTATTTTCATTTATGTAGCAACTGTTCCAAAAATAAATATATATTCAGTTCCTTTTGACAGAAAAAAATTGAAATTTGATGTAGAACAAAAATTATAGTCATGAGATACCACATCAAAATTCCTTTATTTAAATCATTTTAGCATTTCTTATTAAGTTATATACATGAAAAATTGCGTATGAACAGAAAATTAAACTTCTGACAGATTTGTCTAAACTTTTATTAGAATCTATATTTTTGGCTGATTGTAATCGAAATTTGATGCAGAACAACAATTTATTCATAAGGCACCACACCAAAATTCGTTTATTTAAGTCATTGTTTTATTCCTTATTGCGTTTAGATACATGAAAAATTACCTTTGAATAAAAAATAAAACTTTTAACAGATATGTTTTGAACCTTTATAAATATCTGTATTGTAAATGTGAAGCATGTGCACCTAATTTTATCTATCTAACTCATCATATTTCGTTTCCACTGAATTCAATTGTATTAGAATTGCTTGAAAAATAGGAGATCTCTGAATGGAATAGTTCAAAAGTCATTAGCAATTTACAAATTTGGTGTGAAAGAGCGTAAACATAAATTTATGTAACAAGCACAAAGTATTTGGGGTTGGGAATTTAACATTACTTTTTTCGGTACCTTTATTTTAGAATATTCTGTTTCATGTTATTGGAGATATGAAATTATAGACATTTCTGAAATAGGTTAGTAATATGCACCATAATTAATGATATTTACCGGAATATTTTTGTTGAGAAAAAATGGATTCAGCGTTAATACTAAAATAAAGGCTTACGTAGGTCTCATCCAACCATTATAATGTATTTTCTTGATACATTATTCAAAATACTGTGAAAGCATCATTAACATGGTATATAAAACCATGGCATGTACAGTAAAACATAAATATGTATTCATGTTTCTGTAACTTAGAAAAGGGTGTTGCTGCTGCTATCTATCTAATGAAATAATATCAATTAATTAATATGAGTCTGATTATAGAATAATCTTATTTTTATCAATGTTCTAACAATATTTTGGAAAAAAATAATATATTTTAAATAATAAATCAAGAAGGAAAAATGAATTTATTTTCTTTGTCACTGGTAATACAGCAATTTTAAAAGCTTTTGGCTCCTTCTTCTCTCTCTAGAATTCTTCAGCATTTTCAGTTTGTTTTCGAATCGGACATTTATCTTTGTTTTCTGTTTTAACTTTACGCCACATCTATCAAAAAATTCGAACAATAGAGACTTCTATTTATCAAAGTCTGCTTCAGTATGACAAAAACACAGTGCATCGAAAACTGTTGCAAAAGAATAACATACTACGAAATGTGCTTGTGGTCCTCCACGTCTTTTAAATCCTCTCAATTTGTTGTTTAAAAACCATATATTATATATTTGATATACAGTAATTGAATTGAATCAGTAATTATTCCATCAAAATATTTTGTAATATCTCAAAGCTGAACAATTTTAATAGTCGATCTTGATAAAAGTACACATTTGTTTTACATTCGTTTATGTTTTCGTCTCCTAGAAAAATAGACACTTGAAATTTTACACATTTTAATTTAAAAGTTCCGCTGATAATTCTTAGCCTATATTATTACAATTCTTTGCTCGATATATTGATTAACCAATGACGCTATATGAGTTTTCTTTTTTTTGTATCACATTTATAATCTGTCTCTAAAATTAGTTATGTATTGCTAGGAAATACGCACAAAATATACTTGATATGATGAGGGAAATTTGGCTAATGGTCTGAATTTAATATAAAACCATAGACATTTGGATCCTCAAGAAATTTAAAAAATACTGTATAATAAATATATTGTTGTTTGTATTATTGCACAATTAAAGTAAAACTTGAATTTGCCATCATTTGCGCATTTCAGTTTTCAGACCGTATTAAAAATCATTTGGCTACTGATATTTTAGATTTACTAAAAAAAGCGTTACATGATAAAAGAATGAATTAATACAAGATTTGAATTAAAAGAAAAAAAACATAGTTTTATTTCAGTTGTTATATATTTACTGAATCGTAAAGTAGATAGAATTACGTTATTTATGGAATATGGCAAATGATCTCCATGGATTTGCTTGCACATATGCACTCTTTTTCAAAATGTTTCACGACCATTTTGTATAATAGCGGTAACCCTTGTAGTCCGAAAAATAATTAGGTGCAAAATTATTCACCTAATACAAAGATTTGTTTATTGATATGAAAAATAAATATATAGAATTCTTTGAAGTCGATTTTTTTTGAAAAATTAATCTGTATCTCTTAACGATTATGTAGGCGTTTCCAACAATCAAATTTGAGAAATAAATAAAAGTCAAAATGATGCTCAGTCTTGAATGTCGAGTCTCACTCGATATCGGACCGCAAAGAGTTAAATTTTATTGACGCAGCATTGTATTTCCTTTTTCAATGCACGCTTGCTCGTTGTCTTGTTGCTATAGATCTTTGACTTCAAATAACCGTGCTAAATCGATCTGGGGAGAAGCAATTTTCAATATTTTCAAATTATGGTCACCGGACTTTCTGATTTTTGAAATATTGTTGAACAATGAAAGTACATTATTCTGTCGTGTAACCCTCTTATTTATCTAAATTCACGCTTTGAGCTGTAAAATGGTATTTTTTAAATTAAAGTTACTAATAATGTACTACTCGAATGATGGCAAATTCAAATCATACATTAATTATGAAACACGTATTATTAATGTTTGACGTTTTTTCTTATTTAATAGTGGCATTAAATTTATTAAATACTGAAAGTAGTTCCAGTGTGAATTAGTGATTAAAATGTATAATTAATTTATTTGTAATTAAAATAAAATTTTTATAAATGCATCAAGAATAAAGGATTATTTAAAAATTCTAAAAACAATTAAATTTCTTCATGTAAATAGTGTAATGATATTTTTGCTATCACATTTCATCATATTTATTTGGAGATGTCTTATAAAATTCATTATTCCAGCCTCTTGAAAAATGGACTTTGGTATATATATAATGAAAATTTTATTGAAATATTTTTTGAGCAAGCAAATTTATAAACTTTTATGACCCGTGCCTCCTTTCTTAAGACACGAAAATGACTACCTTTTACGGAACACCATCGTTATTTACCCCTGAACTGTTGCTGTGAATTACCCGACAATTTCGCGTTATAAAAGCTAATTTTGCCATCAGCGTTTAATTACCTCTATAGTTGCTATCGCGAAAAACGCTTCTGTTTCTAGGCGGAGAATGCATCAATCAACATTAGAGAAGATATTATCCCACTTCCAAAGAGCGATAAAGCAACTTCTGGTGTAAACTTCTAATTTATTCATTGCTTTGTGAGCCTTAGCTTAAGTAATTGAATTAACCCGGAAAATCCTACGGAAAGTGTGTACCGAATTCATTTAGAGAGGAAAGTCCTAATTAAAATTGTTCTTCTAATAACACGTCACATTCCAGAGTTAATCCACGCAGCTTGGAAAATCGGAGCACTTTCAATGAAATATATTGTTCCTTATTTCACGGTCCTTTTTATTCTAAGTCATTCCTGAAAGACTTTGTGTTACTAAGATATTTTTCTGAAATTTGCTGTTGGAGGAAAAAAACCCCCTGCAACTTCTTAATTTCATTAGTTTAATGACGTTCTCAAATCAGTGCTGTCGCAGTAAGTGCGTAATATTATTTACTTTCCTGTCTGTTTGTTAATCATTAGTTAATTAGTTCATATGATTAGATTCATTATCGGTTTTTCCTATTAGAAGTCCCCTTTTGATATTAGTCCTTGTTTTCACGAGAATACTCAACCTGATTTTAATCTTGTTATAATGAAGTATATCTATTCCTCTGCGTTTATCTTGAAATTAAGATGTTAAAAAATCGTTTTTATTGTTTTTCAAAAAAAAAAGTTAAAATATTTCGATTTTGATGGAGAACACGAAATAAGTAGATACACAAAAAAGTGTATTGTTAATGGTAACAAAAACGATTAAATTTATGAGATAAGTTTTTATTTTTCACATCATACAGAATTTTGTAATCCTGACTACTTAATAAAGAAAATTTTTTGAAACTAATATTAAAGTGCTTCACGAATCTTGGTATTTAATTGTCTTGTTCAATATTGAACGTTTGTTATAATTTATTTTTGAATTATTTTTTGCTATTTTTGGATTATAAAGAAAAATACATTTCTCTAATTGATTTATGAAAGAGAAACGAATTATCTATACTAATAAGTTAGGAGGGATGGATGGGTGATGTTAGTCAATCCCGCTAGAACAGCTGAACGAAATTGGATAAAATTTAGCTCAGGGATAAATTATGGTCTAGAATAGGACAGGCTACTACTTATTCTGGTTAATTGAGTGGTTAATTTTTTATTAATTAAAAACAAATTTTCCCACCAAAAAATCTTAATTCCCCAACCGCTAAATGAGTAAGACTTCCGTTTGTTTGTTTTTCAAGTTGATTATGTCAGACTTAACATGTTTTCGAACGATTATTTCAAACGATTCTGACTATTTTCTTGGGATTTGAGGCATTTAAATTAAACGTTATTCCTTAATCAATTTTTCAGAATAATTTTGAAGTATTTTCTAGTTAAAATAAAACAAAATAAAGATTAGAAAAAATTTCTAATCTGTATTTCGTTACCGCAACTGGCGTAGAATATTCACGCATTTGCGTTGCGCCAATCGGCGTTAAAAATTCCCACATAAGCATTATGTTATAACTGTGACAACTGTATTTTCATATTAATTATAAATTAAAAAATTATATGTAAAATATTGTTGTAGCTAACTTAATCTCGATTAATAAATAAAATAAACTTTACTTGATTAAAAACATATGGAACTGTTTCGCGTTATGTCAAATACACACTGTAAATAAGCTGTTTTCAGGCTAGTTGCGCCCTTCTCCGTGCGCACTAAGTCGCTGGTGAGAGTTAGTAATTTTATAATTATAATTCTCATCAATTAAAATTACATAATATTATAAATATATAATAAAATATATAATCAACCACGATTTATATACTTTTAGCCTATATAAAGAAATGTGATTCTAGTAATTACATTCTTTCTATCGTAAACGTTATTGTTTCTTTTACTTTCATTTTGTGTCTATTAATTATAAAGATGAATATGTGTGCTCACAGTCTACAGGATAAACCGTTAGGACTACACGAAATTCTGTCACATATATGGATAAGAACCCACTGTGCATTCTAAGGGAGATAGATGTCTTTATTGTTTATTATGAGTAATTCCTATTTAATTAAATATTAATTTGAATTTTGACGTTTTCCCACAATAACTTCCGAAAATATTATTGCACAAAAATAATTTAATAGCTTTTTAAAGTTTGAAAATGATTATTTTAGTGATGCCAATTTAGCAGTAGTGCTTTATATTTGAGAGTAATTTAATAGTTACCCTGAAGTTCATACTGTTTTCATTATTCCATCAATTATGGGATTGGATGATTTTAAGAAAGTCAAAGAAGTATTTTGTATATTATTTGTTTTGTTTAGATACGTATTAAAATGAGATAAACATAAAATGAAATTTATAAGATAGATGAATTAATCATTGCATTTCAAATATTTCCATGACCTACATAGGTTTGATAAAATATTTCCATGGCCCTCTTAAGACTGATCTCCAATAGAAAGTTTCATGAGCATAAAAGTGCATTAAAGTGCATTGAACAATTAAAGTATGCAAGACAATTAAAGAAGCGCATTTTTACTGTTTGGCGAGGCCAAGGAATTGAAATTATATCTAAACGATTTAATATAAATCTGTTTTTTTTAAAATATTTTTTGACTAATTATCAACATTATATTTATGTTCTGATATTCAAACTGTGCTCATTGTTTTTTTTTTTTCAAATATTTAATCACTTAATTTTCTTCTATTGTTGGAAACTAAAGAAGAAAAAAATCTTCTTTAAAATCTGTTTAGTTTACAAAATGAGTAAAATCAGATATGATATAATTTGATAGACAATTTGGTGGAATATTTAGCATGAATGTATTTATTAATGATTTCACTGGAAATAAACATATAAATAATATTTACGGTGTGTCAGCCAGTATTCAAATGCGATCAGTAAAAAATGACACAAAGAAAACTAAATGTTTATATAAATTAATTTTGAACCAACAGAAAGTATTTCAATATAATTTATGAGTTATTTAATTATATTAAGATTCTTTCTTTTTCTTCTTCTCAAAAAATCTCGGAGAAAGTCTTTTAAGGTTAAATAGACTTTATTTAATAGGGAATTAAAATCTTTTAATTGAATTTATTTAATAGTTCGGAGATTTGAATTAAAGCAACTCTTTCTTTATTGAACATTAAGAATTATTAACTTTCATTAAAGAAGGATTGTTTTAAGCAAATAAAGATTGAATATAAGGTGGTAAGTTTTTAATTAATTAGTTTCCTTCTCCTAAAGTATATATCATATTATTTTAAAGTTCACATTCAAAATAATTAAATTAAATTTACAACGAATTATATATTAGTTTCAATCGTGATTTTGGCTACTTGGATTAGTCTGTCTCGAAAAATATTAATCTATTGGTAAGAAAACATGTAATTTTTCAAACTAATTATTCATAAAGCAAAACAATAATTTTAAATAATATATAACAAATAATAAGCAATAAGTGGATAATTAAATGTACTAATGACTTACTAATTGTGAATTATATTTGCATTTTCAGAAAATTTATTATTAGAGAAATAATATAATGGTATGACAGAAAAAAATTTAAGTAATTAAATAAGCATTTTAATTATCAGAAATGTATCGATTTTTTCCATACATTTCATTACTTTTGCAATGTTAATGCAATATAATTTAAATTTATTCTTAAACGAATCTCACTTTGAAGCAAATAACTCACTTTACACTGTTATTTCTTTTATACAAATCTAATATTTTCCATAGAAATATTGTGGAATGTTTCTTCAGAGGACATTGACAGTAAGGAACTTTTTGTTGTACAATTTCACAATTAAAATAATTGTGAATAATAAAAAAAAATTTTTTTTTTCAAAATGTTTTGTTAATTTAAATCTGTTACCATTTATTAATTTGAGACTAAATTTTTGTTTACAGATAATTTACAGTCTAAGCTCATTATATTAAACGGAATGAAATGGACAAAGAAGTAGGGTTTTAAAATCAGCTTAGAAAAATTTATTTATACCTGTTTTTGAGATTACAAAACATGGAAAGATATTATGATTTTGTATTTAAATAAGCAGAAAGTTGTAGCTGCAATAAAATGTATCTTTTCCTCAACAAATTATCGAAGTAATTATTTATGAATTCAAAAGTACCTCAAAAAGCCTGTGCTCTTTTTCATAACGTTAAAATCTCTAAAATCTGAAGTATAAATTCTCAATTTCCAATTATTTTACTACAAATTAATACACAGATTTTTGTACAAATTAATACACAGAATTTCCCGTGTTTCTATGCAATCATTAAAACTGAACAATCAGAAAGTCCAGCCTTAATCTGTACTACGTCTGTTCATTAGTTGCTTCAAATAAATCTAACCAAACTATTTGACAGAAATTTGCCCTGCCTTTCCAAATTCCCGTTCCCTACCATACTTCAAGGCTGCTCCCACAACCCTGCCCCGAAACTGTCAAACACAAAGGTCTTTCTGACCACTCTGTGCAATCGATGCTCTTTTACCCCCGAAAGGCTGACGGTTAGTCCTGCGAGTCGACTGTTTATCATCAAATGACATCGGAGATGTAGTGGGTGTTCTGGGTATGGACCGCGTCTAAATTCCGGCTTCTACATAATTAACAGAAATTGCCCATTAAAAGCTAGTGATCGAGTAATATTCTGGCAGGGAATCGTGAATGTTTCTATACCCAGTGCTACTAATATATCTGAATGATGGACACTAAGATTTTAATATAAATTTCAGAATATATTGTATTAATAATTCTTGCTGTAAACTGCTTTTAGAATTGGATAATACCATTGAAATGGTTTTATAACTTCAATATATGTGAATTCTTTAAAGCAAATTAAACACAAAGTTGGTAAATTTTCATAAATGCTAAAAAAGATCTTATTAACCCTTTCACTGCTGATTCGCCCCAACCTGGTCGAATAAACACTATCCTAGATAGCCAGTTCCTGTTTTAAACAAGATTTGTATGATGTGAAATGAATACAACCTTGGTGATAACTCGCTTTATATCACTCACCACTAAATTTAAACTGAACGACAGAATGGAATTTTCACAGTAGGTTGGGCCGGTGAAAGGGTTAAATGTATAGTGTTCTGTGGAAAAAAATTAGGGGAGAACAATAAGTCAACAATCAAATGAGGGGAATATTGTTCAGAGTTTTGTCTGAAATAGGGATATTGTTTATTTTTAGCAAAGATCCCCCCCACCTGAATTATGAAACTTGAATCAATACACATCTCTTAAATTATACGGTTAAGTTCCTGATTATTCTCACACAATAACAAACCAGCAAGGGTGGTCTGCCTAAAACTTTCGCGCATACTGTTTCATAAATTTTTTCTTACAGAAGAACCCCTTTCATGTCATCGGTGTACAGTAGTTACGAATTATAAATTTTTGGCGTGAATTTAACTTTTTTACTGAATTTATCGTGTAATCCATAGCTTGTTATTTGGCGATTAATCCATAGCATGCTTTCATAGTATCCGAAAATCGAGTTACGGTTTTAGACATATTTTTCGCAACCGATTGAAAGAAAAAATTGATACAAGACTGCACTTGTAACCACAAAATCTCATACCAAATTTAAGTCGTGTTTTGAATTATTGCTTTTTTATGTTCTTGAAAATACAGAGATATACAGAAATTCAACCCACATTTGGAGTTAAATTTAAGTCTACTCTATAGGTGTTATAATTGTGCACCGAATTTTATCTATCTAGCTTCTGTCCGTTTTGTAATTTTATTGTTAACTTATGGTCGACCAGCTGGGTATAAAAACTTCTTTTGAATACATTTTATTCAAAGTTGTAAATTTGGTGTAAAGACCATGTATTAACTCTCAATCGTTAGTGGTTTTGAGTTATATTTGTTAGAGAGAGACATTTTATAATAATGTGTCTTTCGAGCTCATGGATGTCTCGAACGTAAGGATTTGTTAAAATCTCGAATTTTAGTATTTTGACTATAATTATACTTTCTCGTATAGTATGCATACTAGAAGATAAAAAAAGAAGAAAAAAATTGCTTCAATAACCAAACAACTTAAAACCATTGAAATTAAAGAACCAATAAAAAGCAAAGCAATAGAATTATTTTTTAGTCAAAAACGTTAAATTAAAAATATTTTTAATTCAAAACATATTTTTAAGTTTGATTGAAAAATTCAAATTTATGAATTTAAAACATTATTATCCAAGTTTTATTAATTTATTTTGGCCATTTATCTGAGAAGATTTAGTATTCAAATATAGGTTTCAGTGATTCATTTTCTTTTGAATTCCAAGTAAATTACTTGATGAAAAATTCATCATGTTCAATTTTATTTTCGTCCGATGAAAGCATTGCCATTTTTCACAAATTGCCCTTAAAAACTTTTCTCGAATTCTTATTTCTAATCGAATATTTTAATGACAAAGATACATTCTTTGTCGAATTGTTCAGATAGAAAAGTAAGAAAAAGTTATTGAAGTTGATTCTATTATAATGAATGGCTAGAATGGAAATCATCTTCCATTTCTAAAGTTTTTCAAATATAAAAAAGCATTTTTATGCTTCAAATAACGATATACTAACAATATTATAAAGCGGAAAAATAACTGAAAGTATTTTTTATTAATCACGATAAATACTTTTCTATAATAAAAATATAATTTATTTTTTAGTAAAATTATTTATGCAGCGTTATTATTATTATCATTATGGAACCCGTATAGTTAAAAGCAGATTGAAAAAATTAACTTTTAATCTTATGTCTAAATAAAAAATTGAAAATTGAATTACATTTTTAAATTTCTTTTATTTAGATGAAGAGATATAAACCAAAGAAATAGAAATCGATGTTTCTTGGAATTTATGTTTAGTAATGAAAAATATCCCTAGTATTACATAAGATTTGAATATATATATAATGTTTTAAAATTTGCTCCCAAAAGATTCGTATTAGTAAATAGTGTGCGGAACATTATTTAGTTATTGCTTCCTTTTCAAAGTGGAGATTTTCATCTAAACTTATATTTTAGAATGTTTTTTAATATGTATTGGTGGAAAAACTGCATCTTTTAAAATAGAGAAATATTTTGAGAGAGTGAAAAATATAGGAGATAGAGCATCGAAATTTTTGTGGGGTGTTTCTTTGGGTGAAAGGCGTCGAAATCTTTTTCTAAATTTTTTCTATCTAGCAAGATATCTAGTTTTTTGGTTCCTTAAAATTCGGAAGCCATTTCAAGGAAAATTGATCGGTCTGGTGGTGAAATGCCTGTCGATAGGAAATGCTTCATTGTATGAAAAAATGTGATTTCAATGTTCTGTATATCTTATTGTGGTTATTAATTACGTAAAAAATAAGTCACATTATAAAGTATTAACTAAATTCTTGCTGAAGTAAGCTATTACATTTTCTTCGTTTTATTTTTAATTTTCTGAGTCAGTGGTTCTAATAATTTCTTTTGCAGTTTCATCTAGAAAAACACCTGTAAATTTATTTTGTAATAGGAACACTAATATTCAAGTAAATAATAATAATTAGTACAGATTGTACGTTAATTAATACGTTAGATGATAGATACTTAAATTTAAATGATGAATTAAATCCGTTATTCGCTCATTTTCCAAAACAAGTTTATTTTTATTCTAACGAATCAAGTATTCCTAAGAGATCAAACGCTCTGAATCTTTTGAACTCTACATTTTTCTATAGCGTTCCTAATTTATTTAATTTTAATTTATTTTTTATTAAGCGTCGTTATATGAAAGAAAGTATTTTTCTTAGCAGTCCTAAGCATATTTCTTCTAAATATATTTCTAAACTAACTTTTCTCTTTTTTTTTCTAAATAATTTATACATTTTTGCATAATATTAAATGATTGGCAGCATTTATAAGTCGATGGTCGATGTCTCGATGAAACTTGTCCATGGCAAGCTCCACTAACGACAACAACAACAGAAAATATTTAATGTTGGGGCAGAAGACATTCCATAAAATGCGATTTTCCATTGTTTATAGTTGTTTATGAGGCATCATTCGTTTCTTATTGCAAGAACAGTTTTCTAATTATCGTACAATATGTACAGAGCTGGAAAACTCCCACTAAAATTTTAAAAAAAGAAAAATAAATATCTCTAAAACTATAAAAAGAAGTAACACCTAAGTGCAGTTGGAACTTTTAACCACAATAAAATCTATGTATGACATTGAGGCTAGAATCATGAAAATACTAATTAGTAGAGTCTGATTTAGACTTAAACACTGGGTAGCGAATAATTTTTAAAAGTACAATAGAGGGTTAGAAAAGAGATCGTCAACCAAATTATATCTTCATGAAATCAATATTCAAATTCCTGCCAATGTTCTGGCATAGAGGTAGTGCGTCGTCCCCGTGATCTGGGCGTCCCGAGTCCCTGCTCGGGCAGGGTTGTTCTTCTGTGAACTATCTGTAGGGTGTGTGAATTTGCCTAGCTGCAAAAAAGGGCTGTGCAAGCAAATGTGATGAGTGAGTAGCTAAGTCTTAATCTTGGTCTTAGTCCTACTCCAAAATCAAGAAACGCTCATTTCGGCTTTAGTCGCTGATGTATCAGCAAACTTGTCTATAAGAAAATGTCATTGGAAGCAAAAACAAAATATTTAAATTTGTTCTCATCTATTAGTTAAACTCCTTTGCATTATACAATTACCAATTCAAAAATTAATCGTAAAGAAATTTATAGGAATTAGGATTATGAAAACTTCTGGGTAGATGAAATGCATAGTTTGAGGTTTATGAATTAAATCGTCGTGTCTAGGGCAAATCATAATAAGAAAATAGAGTATTTCTTTGAATGTTCTTAATTTTTTTTATTACTCTAATTGATTCATTACTTATATAAGGTGTTTGAAAATTTTTACATAAATATGATTTGTTGGCATAAAACACACACACACACACACACACACACACACACACACACACACACACACACACACACACACACACACACACACACACACACACACACACACACACACACAGGACTTGAAATACAAAGGACAGAGCTACACATTTTTTGTCAGTTAATTAAGTAAAATGTAACAAATATACCTAATAAAATTAAAACCACATATTTTACTATGTAGCAACTGAATAATTTAATTCCGCTAATGCTACTTTAAAAAGCTAAAGCAACTAAACAGATGCATTGGAGACAAGCAGGACGTGGGGCTAACCTAATTTCGGTGTTCAAACGATTCACTATTCCAATTGTGTATATCTCACATGCCGTCTTTTATGTAACTGTATTTTTTAGTTATTATTAATGCATATTTTTCGTTAAACGTGGATTACTCATTTAATTTCACCTATTTGATCGTTTCTTTAATTACCTGCCCGTGTATTGCATCCCATATTCATTTAAAAATGATTTACTTCTACATGCATGCCATAGAATGTAATTTAAATTGCAAATGAAATTCAATATTTTATCCAAAATAATTCAATGTATTGGCTTAGCAATAATACTTATTCTAAATCAGATTTAAAGAAGCTTTTTTTAAGACTACAGAATAATTTCTAGTTTGCTCGATGTATGAAAGGAATTGTTTTGTAGAAATTTCTTTTACTTTGTTCAATCATCATGCTATCTGAGCATCATCAATCTATCACGCTATATACTGATTTAAATACTGATTTAGGTAAAAGCTTTTATTTTCCAACAAATAAAAACAATAGGATTTAATAGATAGTATCATATTATTTAATATAATTTCTATGTATATGGTATTAATTGATAAGTTCCTTATTTAATAGATTAAAATTTTTCATTCGCAATTAAATACTTATGATTTTTGATATGTAAATTTAAAAGTATTTAATACAGAATGCTTACAATAGACTAATTCATGATCTAATGACATTGGAAAATATGATATCTTTTAAGTATTCCAAATCTGTTTACAAGCTAATCCAAATTAGTATTTGACGGCATTTAAGGAATTCTACTTCACAAAAGTAACTAATAATAATAATAATATTATGTCCGGTGTTATGTCTTGAGTTTAAAAACTTTATCTAATCAAGCACTTCATGAATATATAAATATTATCTAATTTTTTTAAAAAGCGGTACAATTTATATTAAATCGTTTATATTTCTTGTTATATGAGGAAATAATGAATAATTCTTTTTGTATTTATTCAGATTTGGTGCTAAAATTCAGTTAATACTCCACTGATTTCAATTACACGTTGTCCAACATGGTAGTTAACGTTTAGTTACATTAACCACTACGAAACCGGCAGAAATAACATTATATTATTTACTGCCCAGTGAATCCGAACTGAAATCTGCCGCTGACCATCCTTCGAAAGAGGTAAATAAGAGAAAATCGTAATCTTTTATGTGTCTTGTCCGGCAGGCAGGAACAAAAAAGGTGGGAATGCTGAAAAAAATGTCTCCTTTATCAAGCTTCTTTATTCTCATTGTCCAGCTATCGCATAGTTGGGATGGTTCCGGTCGGATGGACAATTAGTCATTCGGGTCACTCTTGGCATCCTGAAAATATCTCCTTTAATGATTTAGGGGTAGAGACAACAGATGGCGAAGAAAAACGAAGAGAAAACTATGTATTAGCAGCAAATTTCGGAATTCTTTTCACGATATGTGGCGATTTTGGGATTATTGTATTGAAGATTGACTAATGCAATTTCCAGTTGGATGTTATGTGTTAGAAAATGCGACGTATGTGCTAGAAGATATCACAGAGAGTAGAAAAAAAAAGAGGAAACATTAAAATATTATATTTTATAGATGTTTAAATTATGCAGTCACCAATAGTTACATTATTCGCCTCTCGTTCTGGTTCACATTTCTTATAGTATCAAAGTATAGTTTTCCAAAATGGGAGAAAGTTGTTTCCTCAAAACGTTCTTACATACGCTTTAATGATGGTATTATCACAGATCATTAAATTACAATTATTGGCATTAGATTACATGGCAATAGATTACAATTATTTTTAGGGTGAATTTAGCTTTTTAATTAAATCAATCGTGCCATCCTTGGAGACTTTTCTGCTGTTTATGCTATTAATATTATTCAAAAATGAAATTTATATTTTAGTTGTGTTTGATTTAACCGATTGAATCAAAAGTTTAACAGTAAACTACAAGTATAGGCATAAAATGTCTTACCAAATTTAAAATATTTCAGTTTTGCGTTTATGTGCTATCGTGTTTACATACTTGTGAAATAACAGACAGACAGTAAACCCCTTTTTGAAATTGGCTGAAACTTTGATAAGTGGCTACACTGTATTGCGTTTGTATATATTGAATTTTCCTATCTAGCTTTCTTCATTTTGAAATAATCGTGTTAATTTATGTTTAAACAGCTGGGAAACAGATGTTTAACAGCGAAATTTGATAGAAATCTGTCTATTTATATAAATATCTAATATAAAATTTCACTAGTCTATATAAAATTGCTTTTGAGTTAACTTTGAGACACACTGACTGACAGAAATTGTCCAAAAATGTGTTTTTCGAACTCGTGAAGATCTAAAACGCGAAGATTTGTCAAAATTTCGAGATTGAATATTTTATTGAAATAAGAATAATTCTCTATAAAATTTATATGTGAAAGTGAAAATCGATATGGAAAAAGAAACGAGAACTGATGAGTCCAGTATTTGTCCAAACGTTTAGGTACCTGCAGGATCTTTCATTCTACTGAATGTTATATTTATTAAAACTCGATCGATAATTTTTTAAATCATAAAATCTGTTGTATTTTATAGTTTATTCTTGTATTTTTATAATTAACTGTTATAACTTTTATTTATGACTACACTGCAAAACATATTTATAAGTTTTTCTTTTAGCCTTTTTTCTAAAGTCTAGATTCATTAACTTATCACCAAGAATTATAGAGATCTCGGAGCCTCTGCTATTTCTAATGAGCAAATTAATTTTATTGTCCCAATATGCTAATTATTTCAATAAAAAATTCTATTAATGACATCAAAACGGGGCTTGCAAACACCGATATAAATTAATATATCGTTATTTTATACCTTGTGCTAATTAATATGTTTAATTTTACTTTCTTTTTGCTTTTTATAATTAATTAATTTTAAATTAAATAATCTTCAAATTAATTCATAATTAAAATGTTATTTCCTAATAATTTTCCATTGGATTCCTTGTTAATACTTAAACAATCTCAATTTTAATTTTAAATAAAAAATTACAATAAATTATTACATAATTAGAACGTTATATTATAAATAATTTTTCATTTCATTTAATGTTAATCCTTAAAAATTCTTAATCGTTATTTCAAATCAAAAGTTTAAATAAGCATCAGTTTTAAATTTTTCAAGTAAATATTCACTAATTAAAATGTCAAGTTTTTAATAAAATTTTAAATTATCTACTGTGAATTCTTTTACAAAATACATTAAAGCATATTAATCATTCTTCACAAAGAAACTTTTAATTTTCTTACCATTGACACAAAGTTATAATTCCGAAAGAAGCTATACTGAAGTAGAAAATCACAAGTAGACTTTAATGTGTTTAATATTTAAAATATTTTCTGGAGAAATAAACTGAAATAAATTAAAGAACACAACTACTAGGTAAATCTATTCTTTTTGTTGTTGAGTTTTCATACTATTGAAGGACTGTGAACAATGTATTCTTAGTTTCATTTACTCCTTACATTGAATATTCCGTAATATTAAGGAAGCCTATTTTGACGCTGAAAATGTTTAGAGCACGAAATTAAATTTAATTTTCTGATGAGATTAAATTAGATATTATTAAAATAAAGTATAATTCAATTCCATCTAAACAACCTTTTCGTCAAAGTATCCGTAAACAAAATAAGGCATTGAAACGAAAATAAAGATTAATAAATGAATTTAATGGAAAGAAAAAGTGAACTTATTAATTTTTTATCATGTCAGAACATGATGTTGTTTTTGGGCTGAGGTTATTGGCGTCGACAAAAATCTGTAGGCGAGAAATAATTGTTATTCCCCGCACGATCATCTAAAAAATTCATCTTTTAATAACGCGCAGCCATTGCATTTGCAAAAGCTCTGATTAAAAAAATTAAGTTAATTATTGCATCAAATAATACCTAGAAACATGTTATTTTGAGCACGTGATTATATTATATCAAATAAATAGGAAATGTGATATTTTTTTTAAACAATAAAAACGAGACAAAGTTTTTTTGAGCATTTGAATTACTTAAGTGACTTAATGCATGAAACAGTTAAAACGAATAAAAATATAACTTAACTTGCACGAGCGCATGATGCTTGGCCGTTCAAGAAAATATGTTCTGACATGATTCTTTGAAATATGCATAGCAGATTTCGTTTTAATTTTTTTTGTTTTACTCGTGCAAGACTGTAGTATCTAAATGTTATAAATTATAAAAATTGAAATTTTCATAAAAGCATAAAAGTTTGTTTCCAACATGAAATAAATATGTTATAAAATATATAAAATTAATTTTGAATTAATTTAGAATCAATATAAGCTAGTGTATCCCTACCCTAATTATGACAATTGTTTTATTTTTCTTCCTTTGAGTGTTATATTTTATTGAATTCTGCAATTGATTTTATATCGCGCATTTCCCCTTACAGAAAAATGATTATTTTTATTGTATTTCTTTTAATTTATTTAAATAAACGGTATATATTTCACCGTATTAAATATCTATTTCCATTTCCCCCGAACAAATAAAGTAATTCATTTTATGTCAAACAAGTGACATTTGAAATCTATATAATGAAAACTGGAAATAAATCTCGTCATTCGTTTTCATTTTGTGGTTTCCTCTCATCTTTTTCTTCGCATCGGCTAAGTAAGAGGTTATGAAAAATAAAGCCATAAATTTAATTTTTTCCCTCAATAAAAAGCGCTGTGAAAAAGATCTTTCTTTTGTTCACTCATTGTGATCGTATAATAAAAGGGATTTTCAAAAAAAAAAAAAAAGCTTTAAATACATGAAGACAGTTTCTTCAATCTTCTCTCTCACTCATTTTAAATTTTATATTGAGTAGTTATTTTATTTATTTATTCCATTGATTTTGAGAAAAAAGTGCTCTTGATGAAAAATGGAGTTTTATTATTAAGACTTTCCGTTATGTTAATTAAATTCCCAAAGGGAAGCTTGAAAACCATAATAAAACTTAAGATAATTTTTTATTAAGTATTTTCAAGAGTACTAATAAAATTTGCGGGAAGAGAGTTTTTTTCTTTTAACTATTATCATTTTGGGGTTTCTATTTTCAAATTAAAGTTTAAAAAAATCTAAGGTTTTTTTAAAATTAAAACTAAACTGTTTATTAAAACTTTTTTGAAATCGATATTTTTCAAGTATGAATGTTAAAATTTATCTAGTTTATTTCAGATAATTCATTCAAGTTTGAAAATAAATTGCTTAATAACTTTTATACACCAATCATTTACACGATGCATAATGGAGATGTATTCCTTTTTCGAAATCGAATCTGTCAATTTAAAAAAAATGTGATATTTAAGAATATTTTGATATTCTATGAAATAATGCTATATTGTTTTAATAGTGAGTTAGTTTGACAAATATCTCCATCTAATTTACGAAAATTCTGCACACAGGACAAATTTAACTATCATAAAACAGCAACTTACTAGGTATTTTGACTGCAACTAACTATTTATGTGTTCATTTTTGGGAAACAATATTTTATGAATTAAATATAATATAGTTAGATATTTTTAAAATTTTAGTTTTAAAGGACAAAAATTCATTCTTAAGCTGTTTACATTTAATTAAGTGATTTATTTTTAATGAATAAGCTAGTTTTAAATAAAGAAATTAATAAATATTTTGTCTCAGATTTTTTTTATTAATTTCGTACATCCAATAGCCAACTATCTCTCTCTCTCTCT
>JAOUZG010052544.1:1652444-1689698 GCA_026289955.1 Argiope argentata | reverse complement strand
GTTAAATTAAATCAAATTTTTAATCGTCATTTTTATCTATCCACTCAAGTTCTGATACATTTTTCAAACTTGAGGTGAATGGCAAGTGATATTGATAGAGTTTTTCCATCTATTAATTAAATTACATTCAATTAAATTAGATTAATTTTTTATATTCTAAATAGAGTTTAAATAGTGTATAATGAAAATTGAAATTAATAGGCAGTAACTCAATCGATAATATGCAAGGATTTCAGTATTTTCAAGTGAAGATGAAAAACGCAATCTGCAAAATCAATCATTTTTTGACAAATTTTTTATATTAATTGTAATTTTTTATAGATAGTACCTGAAATATAATTTTTTTGTTGATCTAAATATAAATTGATCAATTTTTTATATTACTTATTCAAGTATAAACATAAGCAAATTTAAACAAATATATTATCTAATAGTACAGACAGAACCAATAGTTTAGTATAGAATCCTTTATAATCTAAAATACTTCAAGAAAATCGAAATTAATCTATAGAATGTGATAGTATTCGAAATGGTAGGGCAATCGTTACTGTCATCTTGCAAACACTCATTGAACATTTTTCTTTTTTGAAGGGGAGATGTTTTAATTTCATTGAATTTGTATTATATATTCTTTAAAAATTTGAGATACTGATTTATATTATTCAAAAAGTGCTAAATTATGTTTTCTGCTAAATTATGTTGTTTGGTTTACCTTTGACACTTTATAAACTTATTGACTAATCTGTTAGCTGTTTAAGCCGAGTGAGCGTCTGTTGTTTCAACTGTAGCCAGGTAAATTCTGCCAACTAGGGCGAAGAGTACGACTTAGCTACTTCATGCGTCGAATTCGCTGGCACAATCCCTTTTTACAAGGGAACACATTAACATATTTCACATATCGAACACAGAAAAAGAAGAAAGGCCATGCTCACACCGGGATTCGAATCCGGGAAACCCAGATCACAAGGAAGTCGCCTTACCCCTTTGTCAGTATGCCGGTCTGTCAACTTATACCTTAAATGAATGGTTTATAATAAATGTTTTAAAATCTCTAAATATACTTTAAAATATTTAATACTTTTATTTCATAAATTAAATAAAACGATTTAAATAAATATGTGGTTAATAGCTATGATTCAATAAATCTCTGATTACTGCAGCAGGTTTTCTAAATACAAATTAAGTACATGTTAACATAACACTTGTATTCGCGTTCAGTTAGGTTTCTTGACATTCCTTCTGAAAAACTTGGGAGAAATTTGAAAGAAGCATTTAAACATTGGTTTTTCTAAGCGTGCTAAATGCATTCAGTAAATATTTTAATGGTTTTTCTAATTTATGTTTTTGAATGCTTCACAATACTTGGAAAGCATAATAAGTTTAATGTTTTCTAACTTCATAATTTAAATTAAACAAATATGTAATGCACATGTGCGCGCACAGTACGTATTTGTTCCAACAAGTTATAATCAAAACTATCTTACACAGGCTAATTTTCTATTTCTTCAATTACAAGAAAATATATTTTCTATTGTCTAATTATTTCATTTATTAAATTATGTTTAATAATAGAATAATTTATGAAATCCTATAAATTATATTCAATAAAATTTACAATTGTTATTTAGTACTGAAACTAAAACATAAATAAATGAGTAATGAATTTCCTGTTATCATTAACAAACCTGTCTTCTGAAACCAGATTATTGTATTTAAAATAGTTTACTAAATTATGATTTTTTATAGATTTTGGGTTTAGATTAATTAATTTTTTTAGCAATACCTTAATTGGTTTAGTTCAAAATATATTATTTTTTAATTGGTAAATAAAGTTTAACTGCATAGCTAAAAATAATGAATAAACCTGACAAAGAATTTTGAAGAGCATCAGATTTCAAACAAAAAAAGCATATTAATAAAATAATACCTTCTTAATCCTCTTGTAATAAGCTTCATTAAATCATTTTCTGAAAAGTTATTCTTTAACTTAAGAAAAATAAGTTAAATTTATCAATACTCTCATTTTAATTTTTGAGCTCCATCGCTAGGGAAAAAATATTTCACGACAAATCACAATTCTTTGGCCATTATATTGGATTCTTAAACAGTTTCAAGTAAATATAATGGACTTAATGGATTGAAAACCCAAAGAAAAAAGCCAATACCTAAAACACATGACTCAAATTCCTTTGCACTGCATAAAATTATTCACAAAAAGTTAATTAATTTTCTCACTTTTCTTTTAGAACATTTATAAAAGGGATCTTTACATCGCTTAAAATATCCTGTCAGGGTTCCAACACATACCCTTCGAGGCATATTTGGTATTCAGTAATTAAGAAATTAAATTACATATTTTCATTATGGCAAGGGGAAAAGTCATTATGTTTTCGTTATGGTTTTTTTTCTTTTCTTCACTTTAACTAGATGAAGGCTGTTGAAATTTTTTTCAGAAATTTTTTCAGAAAAAAAAAAAGGTTTGCTTCTTTTCTTGAAGGCTATTTTCTAAAAAACCGTAAATATGAATTTTTTTTCTTTTAATTCATTATCATTTTTAACCTAAAATTTAAATTTTGAACATTTTTTTAACCAATAGTTACTAGAACTAAAAAAAGTTATTATTAAACTTTCCAGATAACATTATTTTATTCATTTAAATTCAAGAGGAAGTATAAAAGGAAAGAAAATAATGAAATTGTAATATTGAATGAGGTAATAATGGTATAATCAAACTGTAATAATGGAAAAGATAGATAATGGATTTTTCATCACAAACTCGATAGAATAGAGAAGAAGGAGGAAAACTCAAATTGTTGATTTATTTAACTTTGAATATAGTTTGGAAAGTATTGATCTTTTAAAATTAATTTTTAAAAGTATCTTGTAAAAATAATGTTATATAAAGCATTCAGAGTGCTCTTTTATAGACTTCCTCGTATTTTCCCACAATTTAAAATTTTTGTGTTATTAGTTGCACAGAAGCAAGTAAAGTTTATATTTTAGCATAGTACCTATATTAGTCACCAAATATGCAAAAATAAATAATAAAATAGATAAATTAGATATTAAAGTCATATACTTTTAATTATTGACCAACTTAGTGTTGGAATTTTAGTCAGTTTTATTTAACTTGATTAGTTTCATATTTTTAAAGATGGACTTTGTATTTTGGAGATTTTTTTTTTCACAAGTTCTAAAGGACTCAGATTTATAATATTCTGTGTGACAATACATAGTTTTAATATTTTGAAAGTTTAATTATTATATAACACATTAATTATACTTAACCTTGAATCTACTAAACAGGGTATTGAATTCGAAATGCAACAAATATCTTTTTCATAAGTGAGAAATAACCAAAATAAATAATTTTTAAATGGTGAATAAAAGTAAATTTTCAATAACTTTTTGAATTAAAGTAATTAAAGTACTGAAACAATGCACACGTTGACCGAGATGTTGTATTCTATTGGCTAAGAACTATTCAAATTAGATGACAATTTACAATATTTAATAATGAAATATTAAGTAACATTTCATCTACTCAACTCGTTGCATTGCTCTTTATGGTTATAATTATATTTTTATGTAAATATTTCCCTATTATTTCATTCATTTAAAAAATTGTGACAATTGAAGGAGTTTTTAATGATAATAAATGTTTTCAGAGCAAATATGGTTAATCAAATTCAGTGCAAAATTATTTTGTCTCGAAATCTTAAAAGACTCATGCAACACATTTAAAGGAAAATTCTGATAAATTTTAGAATCAAACAATTAAATAATTTGAACTTTTGTTTATTGTGTATGAATTTTTAAAAAGAAAATGTTAATTAATTTTCCTGCCATTATTTCACTCTTATTTAAAAAATATCTTTCTAAGCATCTTAGATGTGAATTCTGTATAATACCATATTGATATTTTATTATGTTTGATATCACACAATTTAGATATTCAGTTGTCTAAATTGTGATTAGAAAACTGAATATCTAGTTTTTTAGATGTCAGTTATCTGCTTTCATTATAAAAAAAGTAAAGTAAAAATTATTGCGATTTTTTAATATATTATTGCATTTTTTATCATCTCGCTTACTGAAAAGAAAAATTGAGGGAACAAGGTGGTAGGAAATTAATTTTATGTCAATAACAGTAGATAAAAAATTTCTTTCTTTTTTCTTCTATTGTAACATTTTTAAAAAAATGCATTGATATAAACCATAAAAAATGATATTGAATTTTATTGATGAGATTGATTTTCTGATAACCCTTTGTATTATTAAAACCTTATTATTCAGATTTTATGTTAGTATTCTTTTTATAAAATAGCCTTTTTGAGAAATCGGTGACAAAATGGAGCTGTATTTTATATTAAAGAACATATATTATGATATATAGGATAATAAAATTGTGGTTAATTGCTATTTTTTATCAAAAGGATTTTGAATGAGAGCGAAGAAATTAAGAATGATTTTGTATTCCTTACTTGCTGTAATTCATTGAGAAAAAGCACTTCCAAATAAATAACTGAAGGCATATACTTAATGCACGAAAACATCTAAATAAAATATATTTTTGTTGAGATTTTGGAAAAATTATTTATTATTTTAGTTAATCATTATTTATATATTAACTTTAGAAACAATTTTTCTTTATATTGCAATAAAACGATTGCCATACGGTGCAGTAATTCAAAATGAGTTTCAAAATCCTTATATCTAAAATTGTTGCATGTAATAAGTAATTATCCCAAAAAGCTTCATCAATAATCAGTCGTCTCAAATATCTTATGTAACCAAATTTGGTGTTTTATCTGTGTATGTTTCATAAATGCGAAATTTTTTTGAAATAGTAAAATATAGTGACTATTTCTATTCAAAAATAGTCACAGCTATTTGTTAACCTTTCGATTTTTTTCTGAAAAACTAGTTATATGTTGCACTCGCATTCTTCACCTTCACGTGGGGTGAAAAAATTGAAATTCTTGAATTTTTTCGATTGAGCTACTGCCTATTGATTTCAGTTATCATTACAAACTGCTAGTACTCTATTTAAAATATTAATAATTAATTAAATTTTATTAATATTTGAAAAAAACTGTATTAACATCAAGTGTCACTACCAGTTTACAAAATGTATTTGAATTTTAATGGATGAATTAAAAGTATTTTATTAATGATTGAAACTTTGAACAGATATATATAGGGAGAATGTGTACTAATAATAGAAATTCAAAAAACAACCTCATTAATAATTCTCCATTTTTAAATTTTACCCTCATTTTTATTTTTTGATATTGACATTTCTGATCACAATTATTGGGAATTTTGAATTTTTTGCAAAAGTTTGGTAGCGAACGTCTGTTTATGAAAATATTTTTTGGTGTAAAAGTCTAAGGAATTTGAATAATTTTAAAATAAGCATATATTTTTTTAAATATCAGGAATCTTGCATACTACAATATTGATGGATAAAATGACTGGCTGTTTTGTGATATTTAACTTAACGAGTGTAAAATAAACAGGAATAAAACTTAACGAGTATAAAATTTATTTATTTTTTAAGTTTTTACAAAAAAATTTCTCAAATAAACAACAACAACATAAAAAACGATGCAATTTTAGAATAAGAATTATTGAATAAATAATACAGATAATTTTAATGGTGACAAGGAAACCATTCTGGGTGAACATATAATCTTCATAGTTCTATATAACATATATTCTCTCCAAGTTCACCATTGCTGGATGTTTACCTTCTGGAACATACGTTATATTCTTGTATTATTTTAAATAATATATGAAAGTGAGGGAAAGTTTTGCTTTATGAAGGTGTTGATGATTTATGATTTATTGATTGCTTGATGCTATTGATGATTAATGATTGCTATTGATGATTACTTTATGATGATTTTCTGAATATTTATGTGACAATTAATCAATCTATACCAAAATATTTTCTATTTTCATCGGTTGATTGTTTTCCTTTACCGCATTGTATTTCGTTTTATTAAAACAAACACCAATTTTTGGCAATATTTCAATTCATGGAATTAAAATAAATTTTGTATTTTAATTGTATGTTTTGATGACGAATTTGTGGCTTATGACTTATTTATAAAAAGAAAAAAATGATGTACAATGTATAAAAATGAAAAGAATGTTATCCGAAACAATAAAGAATTAGATAATTATAATTTTATGAGATTTTTAATGCTCAATACATTTGATTTAGGTTCTTGTATCTAAATTTATAAGGATTCAATTAAAACTGATTTTTAATCTATTATTATTATTTTTTCTCAAACTGATTTACAAAGAAACAAATATTTTACCAAATCTAATAAACCAAAAAAATTTTCTAAAGGGAGTTGTACCATCTGCGAAAAATATTGAAACATGAAATTTTTTTATATAAGTTTCAACTACTTTTATTCTATTTAAAAATTAAGTCTTACTTATATAAATTTTATAATATGCATTAAACATATGTATTAAATATTATAGCGATGCTATAAATGTAAAACATATCATGGAACTAAAAGGGAGCAAGGTTTTTTAATATTTACTGAAAAATGTTTTTTAATATTTAACAAGTTAAAAGGGGGGAAAATCTGAAAAGAGATAAAAGTAGTATCATTAAAGTGCTTTATTTTTAATTTTGATGTATTGTAACAAGGAGTTTTTTTCTTTTGTCTCTTTTTTATGTGTTTTCCAAGACAGACATTTGAGGAAAATTGCCAAAAATGAATTCAAATTATATATGGGCCTATAGCGGTAAAATGTTAAAATCATTCATCTCATTAATTAGCCTAAATTTATTATAAAATTAAAATAATCATGCAACATTTTACTAATTGAAATGCTGAAAAACAATACCTGCATTAAGATCACATAATTCAAATTCTTTCTTATTGTGTGTACATTTTCTATTAAAAATTAATTATCTTTCCTACTTTTATAGTGAAGATACAAAAACGTACTTATTCACCTACTTCAATATCCATTCCAGATTTCGCGGTAAGCACTTCATGGTATATCAGGTATCGACAAATTAAAAAATCAAATTATTTCTTTACACTGTGAAAAGTGGGTGGGTGGGGGGAGAATTCACGTTATTTCTTTAAAGCTGTTTCCCTTTTATTATTTTATTCTTTGTTTTCAATTACTAGGTGAAGATGAATAAAAAAGTAAACCAAAACGTATTTTTTGCTTCATTAGAAAGTGATTAATTTCTTTTGTTATGTGTTGAGATTTATGCATTAAGAGATTTTTGTAAAAGCCGAAAATTGATTTTTTTTTGTTTTTTCAATTTGCTTTATTTGATAATTTAGAATGAATATGATTATGCTTCCTTAATTTCTTTTTTTTTCTTCCCAAGATTTTGAAATGAAGGTTTTTTGTGAATGAAGTATTCTATTATTACCTTTATTAAATTGAGATTCTATAGAATGAATACAGAAGGATAAGAAGAAAAACAGTGGATTGGTTTAAAATAAATAAACAATCGACATACTGTCTTTAGAAAGAACGAAGGAATAAAGAGCATTATTATTATTTTTTACTTCTGAATGTGTTTTATATTTACCCAGAAGTTTAGATTTGTGAATTAAACTAATATTGATAACTTAATTACAAAATTTAGCTAATATATGTAAATGCATTTTTTAAATAACATTAAAGGTACTGAATGGCGAATCTACAACATAAATATACCTTTATTATTTATTAAGTTGTATTACATAATAAAAAAAACTCACTAATAAGCGCAGTTATATTATTTGAATAAAAAGGTTTATGTTATTAATAATGAATATTTACACATTTTTATTCTTAGTTTAATTACATATATAGCATTTAATGACGAGTTTGAAATATTCATACATTTTAAATTAATCCATAAACCAAATTCTTTCACAGAAACCTGTTTCGTTTCAAAAACCATTACTTTTTTCATTTTTTTTGTATAGAACAGTATACTTATTAATTTTTTGCACATTATAATTTCCACAGTCATTTCAAGAGACCACATTTAACCATTATATTCTGAACAAATTTATAAATTAATTCTTTTACCCATTAAATGAGTTACCCATTGTATATGAAAAACTGTTGCATTTCCCTACCAAATATATCATCGTATGGGGTTTCTGTATATTTGTGAATATCCATTAGAAATTGACTGGACGAGTGGCTTTCAATAGTTAATTTCCTTTAATTTTGTGGAAACTGTAAACCAGAGATGACCAATGTCCAGAGTTTAATATACATTGTTGATACCATTTGAGGGCCAACAGTCTCCATAGGTTAGTGTGTATGGATATAACAGCCTCTTGGGCACAGCAGTATGGGTCGAAACATGTGTGCGAATACACACAGAGTAGTAATTTATCAACGGGATTTCAGTGTGGTGATCAAATCGTAATGGAACCTACTGACAGGATTTTGTCGCTGAATGTTGCCGAAATGTATATTTGATGTATCTAATCATCTATATTAAACATACTAGCAATAGGTCTTGCGATTGTTTAGTTTCAGTTACTATGATAGATGTATTTTTGATTGTTTTGCTTTTGTAACTATTGTAGTATCAGCTGTAGAGTTTAGTTAGTTTAGTTAAATTAACGTTCCGTTCCAACACTAGTGCTAATTTTTGGGACGAACCTCTTAATTTTGAACCGCGGTCAGATGACGAGGGCAACACCTAAGCTGGTAACCTCCTCTCCACACCAGCAGGAGGACGTTTGGCCTGACTGATTTAACATGCAACAGTCCCCCTTACTGTATAGTTTTGGGTGGAATTGGGTCTCGAACTTGGAAACTCTACGACTCACGAGTCGAGACCTTATCATTAGGGCAGTTGTATCTGTAGAATAAATAGTACTGTTACAGAACAGTATTACTGACACTATCTATTAGAACTTATTAACCACTAACTACTATTGTTGATTAAAATTGAAAACTTAATATAAACTTCCTTTGTAAAAGGTTGAAAAAGCGTGGTTCTAACAAGAATACGGATTTTGATAACAAGAATAAGGAATGGATCTATAGAGTTTCAGTTATTTCTGATTATAAACAAAGAAATAAAACCATATTTATTTATTTTAAACTGGCCAACATCAGTGGCCAAATTATTGCCTTTTTATAATGTGAAATGTTTGATTTGTTATGCTTATCTTAAAAATTCTCAGGTTTAAATTTGATAGAACAGAAAAAAAACTGACTTTGATTGAAAGAAATTAATGTAAATTCAAATTAGAAAGTGTTATTTATTGCGAAATAAAAAATGGAAGTAAAAATCTACTTCTCAATTAAACGCCAAAGGAAAGAAATTCTTTTATCTTACTTTCAGAATTGGTAAAAGTACATGAATAAATGTTTAAAAGGTTCAGTTTAAATCTCAACATAACAACAAAAACATTTTAACAAATTATATTTCAAACTAAATTTATTTAAAAGCTTACTAAAAATGTACAGAATTGAAATGGATAACATTATAAAAGGTAATATTTTAGTTTTTAGATATTGAAAAAACTATTTTTGTAAGATTGATAGTTTTAAAATATATGATATCAATTACCCAAAGTAAGTCATAATAGTGATTATCTTAAGTCAAGCCTTCTTTCGTAATTGAATAAACTTTTAATTTGAAACAGCTTTCTTGATTTCTTTCGATTCTTCTTTCTTCTGACTGAATGGAGTTTTGGGTGATGCGGATGGTCCTTTGCAGACCATTTTTAATAATTTTTTTCAATTCATTTTATTAGAAATGCGTTGAATTGCCAAGTAAAACTTCAGAAACAGACTAAATTTTTATTTAATGATTTACTTACATTTGAATTAAGGCTATGCATTAATAAATAAATAATACGATTTTAATAAATAGTTCTATATATATAATAGTTATCTTAATTATTATATTACTATATTATTATAACTAACTCTAAACTTCATTCATTTCCAGCTTGTAAACGTATTATTTAGTTATCGGTTATTTATGTCAATCTAATGTACAGAAATTTTAAAATTTCGTATATTTGTACTCAATTAATAGTAAAATATTGATATAATATCGTTAGTCTAATACTTCTCTTTTCTAAATATAATATGAAATCAAAATCCTCACATAAATATGAACACGCAAAAAAAGTTATCCCATTATTTTTTTAAAAATGAGCCTAGAAAAGTGTATAACGAATTTGTTTCCAAATTAAAATTTAGATTAGAATGGCATAATTTAAATTCTCAGTGGAAAATTTTTTATTTGCAATTCAAAGCCTTGTATATTTATAATTTTAGAGAGACTAAATATAATTAAAACTGAATTGGTTTGCCAAAACAAAGGAACATATTTTAATTAGACCAATGCAGATATACAAGATGATAGAGAAAAATGATGATCAAATTTATTGCTCATATTATTTTTGAAATGATTAACATTATAAAAAAAGAGTATTAATGAGGAACACTTTCTAAACGAATTCAATACACAATCTTTCAGGAATAGTTTCAAATTAATTCATTTGTCTAAGTAGAACCTCACAAACTGATGAATAAATTGAAAATAATTCAATCCTGACTCGATTACACCTTATTTCTCCTTGGAATTTTGAATAGTTTGTTTTAGAGATCATTAATTTTGTTGAACTAAATTCTGATATTGGTGGAGAAAGTTAAATTCTTTTGCAATTTACCACATTTATATTATTTTGTAAAGTTCATTTATTTTGATCTTGAAATACAATATTAAAGTTAATAATAAATCAATTCCAAATTTTAAATTAGTAGAATTAACATTTGTGATATTTTGAGACAAAATGCATTTTTATCGTCTTAATGTCTAGAAATTTTTATTGAATGATCATTTAGGAAATAATTGACTGTTTGCAACCGCAATTTCTTTTTTTGTGTGTGTGATATGCTTGAGATGTAAAATATTTCATTATAATGAATATCAAAATATTTCATGCAATTAATTGCAAATAAATTGAAGACTCATTGGATCTATAAAATAATGAGTTTAATATTTCACAGTATTTCTGCTAATGAATTATAAAGTGAAGGCTAAAATATAAAATTTGTTTACACGGAAAAATTTATTTTTTATACTTCAATAAATGTAAAATTTAAAGTTGATTTTTTAAGTTTATGATATTGAAGAACATTCACAATCGATGTTTAAATTGATAATAAAATAAATGCCCTAAATATTGAATATGATATCAATAAGAGAAATAATATTGTATATGATAGGAATATGATAGGTATAAGTATATATATTGAATATGATATTTTTAAGAATAATATTTTTTTTATCAATAAGAGAAAATTATTTGCTTTTTATAAAGAATTTTGATGATAATAAAATGTTTTCTTATCAATTTATAGCAGTGATTTATTTATTAAATAAAATTTCTCCCCATAGGACTTTATAAGTATATCTATTAAATAAGTATATTTAACAAATATTTAATAATTAAATACAACAATTATTCATTAATTATGTTCAAAAACTATTCAATAATAAACTTTAACATTTATTCAGTTATTAAGTAAAGTAATACTTCAATGATTTAAACAATACTTGTGCATAAAATTAACCTAAATTTATGATCACTGAATATGGTTATTTTATTATTATTATGTAATTGCATAATGGTTAGAATTTATTTAAAGTAAAACAGTAAAAATAAAGAATCTTAAACATTAACTATTTTCAAAGATATCACGAAATTTTTTTTATCCACCTTTTCTTGCTTTCGGCATTTTCTGTTCACTGTTTTTTTTTAAATCCCGATTAGGAAAGCTCTTCCAACTTCAGAAAAATAGCAAATAATGAGGAAAATATTAAATAAAAAGAAGCGATTGCACAGATAACAGTTGCTGCCGGCTACAGCTGTTTATTACCATTTTTTTTATTAATGACAGCTTAAGATGGATCTACATGTAAAAAGGCCCTCCTCTAGCTCAGTCACATGACAGTGCCTTCAAAGAAAGGATTAGCTGCAAGATCAACCCACAAAAAAGATTTTTGGATGAGAAAGGTGGTAAAAGCAAACTTTATTAATTGCTTAGGAAATCAAAACAAATTTTGATTTGTACAATATAGGAACATATGATCAAATCCTAATTGAACATGTCTGGAATATACTAAAATTGAACGTGGATGAAAAGTGTAGAGTACAAGTATATTTGCAATACTAATGAATGAAATGTCTATCTTGTTTTTAAAACTATTATAAAACATGCTTTCTTTAAATAATTTTCCATCCTTTTTTTCTTGTTTATGAAAGTGAAGTGATAATATTTAGAAAACAGTTTCCACTGTTTTAGATAAGATATTTTTTAATAAAAATTATGGTTCGAACTGAATTATCACTACAGACTTTAATTGCTTGCTTATATGCATTTGTAAAATTGGGAAACCCAGTTTCTGTTGATTTAGATATGACTAATTTTTTAAATAAAATTTTGGTTATGAACTCAAAAATGGACTTAATTTATTTTTCTATCAAGGAAAATTCTCATAATATTAAACTCTGATTTTGTTCTTATCATTTGAAACTTTTGAAAGTTATAAAAACAAGATAAATTGCAAAAAAGTGTTTGCAATTTTTAAAAATAATAAAAAAAAAAATTGCAAAAAATATTTGCTGTTTTTTCAGCTATTTTCTTATTTCTATAGAATTGAAAAAATAAATCTTAAATAATTTACTGATATGTACTATTTTGTAGATACGAAAGACATATTACTCTGAACAATCAAATTTGTTGTTGTTACTAATGGCATTTGTCTTTGACAAGCCCCCCGCTGATACACCAGTAGATTTAAGCCGAAAGGAGCGTCTCTTGTTTTTGAAGTAGCGCCAACTAGGGCCATGCGTACAATTTAGCTACTCACTCACCACATTCGCCTTCTCAGGCCTCTTTTAACTCTTTTAACCTCTTTTAACACAGTCACACTTCTAACAGATAGCACACAGAAGAATAACCATGCTCAAACCGGAACTCGGACCAATTACTCCGCGAGGAAGGAACACAAGGAAGACGCGCTACCTCTGTGCCAGAAAGCCGGCACAGTCAAATGTTTTTGGCTTATATCTTTCCTTACAGTGTTCAGTCTATTTGCAGTCTACCAATAGTCATTGCATTGTAAATAGATGTTATATAAGTGACAATAAATGACTCTCGTAGCGGTTTATCCCGTTTATCATGACACCATTCTTGAATAGTGTTCAACTCTTGAAGAAAGCAGTCTCCCTATTTCAGCAATTTTCACTATGATCGTATCAAAATTATGTTTCAGAATTTGTATACATTTCAGCGAAATACTGAAGATCGATGAACACATTGCAGCGAAATATTTTATGAGAGACAAAGGTATTCTGGGAATTTCAATGAAATACTTTGAGACTGAATTTCCAGATAAGTTATTGATAATCGATCTAAGTGCTAAATAAATATATTTTCCTCAATTATGACAATGTCTATTGTTATCGCTTTTGTTGAGCTGCCACATCTGTGGATATACAAAAGTTAAAATTTTCTATAATAAGTTATGTGAACTAGTTTCTGACAACTGGCAAACCTTTAACAAATTATCCCATGAGCCCTAGTTCTATCCACAGAGTAGATAATACTGTTTTTCTTCTAATAACAAGAAGTTTATGTAGAACCTTTAGATTACACCAATATTTTTTTCACGTAATATTACTTATGTGCTGAGATTAAGACATGCACATTACAGTAGAACAGTATTTTGTATGTATACCGTTATATGAATCTAATTTAGAAAGAAATATGCTATTTGAAGATCAAAAAATATGATCTAGTTATGTATGGTTTATTATTATAACTCGTTTACGGTTTCTCACTATAGTCTACTAGATGAAAAAAATTGAAAGAAAAATGTTGATAGTGTTTGCTTGTCAAGCAAGTGGAAAATTTTTTTGGCTAAAATATCATCCATTTATTACTCACATCAATATATCTCCGCTTAATTTCATTATATATTATATCTGATTTGTGTAAAAAATCATTTATACTGTGTTTTTCTTCAAAATGAATTATAATTACACAACTTTAATCAAAAGGTTGTGGTCTTCGTAATTTTTTATATTTTTGATTAGAATTTTGATACCTAGATTTTTTTTTTAGAATTGTGATATTACACTGTCTATATTTTTCCTATTTTTAAATACCATATTTTTTTGCAATATAGATTTTTAAAAAATTCCAAGAATTGAATTATTTTTTTAATAAAATTTTGAAAATTTCACAATATGGGGGAAGAAAAACGTGTTAGTATGTTATAAGTTAATTATTCTTCTATTGAAATACTACATTACCTAGGAAAGTCTGTTTGTTTTTTATTCTACCCAAACGCAAAAGAGAATGAAAGCTGATAAAAATTAGTTGTCGCAAAAGTAATTAATTACGCAGCTGTCTTACCAGATGTTGCATCATCATTTCTTGAAAATGTGCCAATTAATTTCGCAAAAATAACCTTCTAATTGTGCTTCAGTTCGTATTTTTCTTTTCTTAATCACCTTTCACGTGCCTTATTTGAATGCTGATTACATTGAGATGATATTAAGTAAGGTAAATAAAATACAAATTATATTTCCGATTATCCAAATACCGTTTCAGTATGTAATTAAAGATGATAAAGATTATCTGTAATTAGAGTAGTCTGTATTAATTTGTTTATTTTGTATAATTGAGTTAATTTTAGCTTTCGTGTTGGTAAACAATAATAACGACACATGTTTCAAAATTAACTCGAATGGATGAAAAGCTTGTTGGAGAGAACTGTTTCTTCAAACTTAGCAAAAAATTATCTTGATGCACTCTGCAATGATTAACAAAACTACAAAATCTGAAATACCAACCTGTTCTAAGATTTAACTTGAACAGATAATTAAGATAAGAACAGAATTAAATGCTTAGTATTTTTTGAAGCAGTAAAAGTAAAGAAATAAAATTGATTATGCCCTTTTGTTACAAATAATATATCTAAAATCATCTTGGTAAATTTGAATTAAATAATTAAGAAAATATTTTTGGATTTTAATCTTGTTTTTAAATAATGTATCCTTTCGTTGTAAAGCATTTTAATTGAACTTTGCTTCTATCCATTTTGAAAAGATGGTGTTTATTATAGAATTTAGACTGGTTTCCCAAAGTGCTTCAATTTTGAAATTTCACGCACTTTCTGGTCTTCTATAACAAAACATTATTTTAGTATTTTAAAAATTAAATTATTACTTAATTAAATAATTGCAAAAAAATTTTTTATACTATATTCGTGCACAAAATAGCAATGATCTCAAGGATAATTTATTTTGAGTTTTTTTCTATAAAAATAATATACATGTACAACTTTTATTTATATAATTTTGATAAAAGTTTGAATGGAATAACTAACTTGACAGCAGCTTAGATTACCTGTCACAATTTTATGCTTTTTTAATTTTTATTAATGAATAATATAATTTGGGTCATTATGATGTGGATTTTTATACATTAAAAATTCTTGAAGATATCCGAACGCATAAGGTGTATTTCTTATTTTTAAATAAAATTCCGATATTTTAATATCAGTAAACAATGATAGGAATGCCTTTCTATTTCATTTACTCGTATTTCTTCATAGGAAACAAGGAATTAGTTAGAATTTCATTCTTTTTAATGAAAATGTAAATGAAAATGATTGTTAATTGCAAATATCAGCCAATTGCTTGAACATCTGAAATGTAATCTGAATCTATAGAATGAAAATCTTTTATTCTTTTAAGTGCAGAATTCTTAAATTTAAACTTTCATCCATAGAGGGCAGAAAAAAAAATCCAATATTTGGATAATTAAATGCTTAAATAATACAGAATATGACTGAATGTCTGAAATATATATTGCTCATTTTTCTAAAGACATTTTTAAATTTCAGACATTTTCAAATCACTCACAAATGCAAGAAATCTGGTTACATTTTCAAAATTGTATCGTCGTCATTCCATTATTTATTTCAAGCAAAAAAAAGCATCATTGTTTCAAATATTCCCAAGAAAATAATCATTCATATTTTGAAACAAATACTTTTATTTCTTCTGGCATTGAACCGATCATTTGATAGGCAATTCATTTTACTGCAACAATGCCATTTCTGCAAAAATTCATTTATTTTATAAGCATACATGCAAAATTGAACTACTACCTGCAGTTTTGAACTCCCACACGTCAAATGATACGAAGAGTTTTAAATTTCTATTTATCACCACAATTCGATACCTTCGGTATTGTCCTTTTCATGTCGTTTTATAGTTCTGTGGGTAAATGAATATTCAGGGGAATAAAATATGGATGCTCTGATAATGATTTGATTCCATTCCAGACAGCTACAAATCTTCTAGATGCTGAATGGATGAATTGTTTGCCAGGCCAGTTATAAATGACATTTTCCAAAATACCAACCAATGACATTTTCCATTAACCAACTATAACTTATCTATATCTTAATAACGTAACTATATCTTATCTTAATTTATCGATAGTATAGAATGCAGAAAAATGTTTAGGCTTTTTATTTTTTTCTTTGGAAAATTTGATTTTTAATTCCTTTAAGCATATTTATGTTGCTAATATTAAACATTGAATGTGAATATAGTTAAATTTATTCTTATATTGTTTTATACTGTAGAATATTCTATTTTTCTTTTCTCTCTTTCATATTATACAATTTTCATACTCAAAAATAAGTAAAAAGTTGAATTTATTGTTAGGTAATTTTACTTCAATCTATATTGTTTTTATATAATCAACATTTAAAAGAATATATTTAATTCGTGTGAGTGTTTGAAATAATAATTTTTTTATCATTATGTCGCCTTTTGATTAGTAGTTGTATTTTTATTTTTCTTCTGGCTTAAAACAAGTACTATAGAAAAACTCATATTTTTTTGGAATTAAGATAGTGTTGAATAAATATAACAAATTATCCTATATAAATTTTAGGTGTGGTGAGTGAACTTGAAAATAATATGTCTTAGCATCAAGATGTTAAAGGGAATTTCGAATGCAAATTTAATCGATGTCATCTTCATCTGGCATTAATTCAAAATCAATTTCAGGTAAATTCTTATACCTAAATTATAATTTCATTTAAAATCGCATAATTTTAAAACTTTTATTCGGTTTCCTATGGGTTTTTTGCTGGAATGTTAAGTGTAATAAATAATCTTTTAAAATAAAAATAAAATTTATTTTTGTGTTAAATTGAATTGGATATTACTTTGTCTTGTGCATAAGATATAATTTTATATTATCAATATCAAATACAAAATTGGAGAAACTAATTTGAACAATTATAAATTCTGAACTTTATTGACAAAATTGAATATTTAAAGCAAATATAATGGGCCATCCAAACGATAGCAGCTTAACTAGAAATATTTCTTATTTTGTTAATGTATTTTATTTTTGAAATCAGGCACAACGAAAATGGAAGACTTCATCATGAAAATATTTTTAAAAAAAGGAAAAAAGAAACTTTTAACTATTTCTTTACCTGGAATTATTAAAAAGTTTCAAATAAAAGCTAGCATTTAATGATATGAATAACTGAAAAATGAAATCAGCACTTTGATAACATGATTGGAATTCCTTCCCATTAAAAAATATATACAAAAAAAACTAATTAAATTTTCTACTCTTCATGCTGCGTAGATATAAAAGAGCGTCTCTTACACCTTCTTCAATATTCATTTCGGATTCTACCGTGCACACTTTAGAGTGCGTCTGGTTTTAAACAATTAAGGTACTAAATTTTTTTCCCTCATGAAAACCAGAAAAAAAATCAACTTGTTTTTTACAAGTTATTTTATTTCATTTTTTGCTTAGTTAATAAGTAGAAATAATGAAAAAAAGTAACCTTCATTTTTTTCTTCATTAAAAAGAGGTGTTAAAATTATTTTTCTTTGTTCCTCTATTGAGATGGTATACAAAAAAATATTTCTCCTAGTCCTTGCATAGGGGGATAGAGTTTTTCTTTTAGATTTTTTTATTTTAAAAATTGAAGCTGAGAATGAGTATAGTCACTTTATTTTTTATTATTTTTTTCAGAATATTTTGTAAAGGATGACGCTTTGTTATGGAAGAATTTTTATTGTTATTTTTTCAAAATATGATTCATTGGATATTGCAAGAGGTTTAATTGAAATTTTTTTGTTTAAAATTGATTTTGATTGCGATACTGATTTATTTTCTCTCCATATATTTTTTAAATTAAATATTTTTTTTGAATAACTCCTAAATTTTCTTTTGAATAATTAGTTTCTTCTAAGAAAACTGATTAAAAAAACTACATACAATTAATAAAATAACGAGTTATACTAAACAAAATTTCTTTTTTAAATAAGAAGAGGAAAAATCTTTTACAAATTTATTGAAGCCAATTGAATAAATTCAGTTATCAAAGTGAATTTTCGATGTTTAAATGAATCATATTACCGTATTGTTGATTTATATTCAATACATTTGTAATTCCAACACGGACGGAAATTTACAATTTAATAGCAAATTTTACAAAGTGATATTTATTGGATATAAAGAAATGCGTCAATTAGCTATATAGTATCAAAATTTATCTTAAGTTATCTTTTACTTCAATTCTGCATAATTTTGTTTGATTTATTATGTTGATGAATTTTCCGGACTTTTAAAATGTTACGAAGTATGAAAGCTGATATAAATGATATAGTTAAGATGCTTTCTTCTATGTAATTTTCATAATATATAAAGCTTTTTTTTCTGTGATTGACGTAAAGTGATTAATTTGGATTGAAAGCCTTATTTTCACCCCTTTCACCAGAATATTTGTCGCTGCACTGCTTCGGAGCTTGAGACTTGTTGCCTCTTAAAATTAGTAGATTCTTAACTCAAAATATATGTAACGAACTAAGGGATACACTTACTGTGTTTTTCCTAGAATACAGTATTTTGATTGATAAGAGAACAACAACTTAACTATCTGAAAGAAAAGAAGTTTTGTCTGCATCTAACCATGAGCTCTGAACATGCATACATATGAGCTCTGTATGCATTTGAACTTGATGAAACCTAATTTTTTTCTACTAATCAGACGAATGATAATGAATGCAGTATATTGGGTAAAGTACTCATATTTTCATTATTGTAGTATATCTGAACAAACAATGATATATGTTTCTCAGAATTACAGAAAAATAAATCTTATTACATATACACAATTTAACTACATAATTTTAAGTAACAAGAAAAGGCATGAAATAGCTATTATTTTTCATTTTTTAATCTGACCTCAGAAAGATGCACACCAGAGAGTATTTTAATTATAGAAAATGAATTGTTCCTTGCTTTTTTATAAGAACGTATATCTTAAAAATTATGCATTATAATATTTATTAAAAGTCAGAACACTTTAATACTTACTCTTCTGCAATGCTTTATGTAAAAAATTATTTGAAAACGTTATTTGAATTGTTTTTTACTCCAATTATATTAGAAACTAGCCACCTTTGGCGACCAGTCGGTTCGCCAGTATTAATGCTCGCTAAAATTTTCATATAATATTTTATGTATCTGTGTCTCATAACAGGTTTTTCACCAAAATATTTTTTAACCAAACAAATTTTGATAGTCATATAATTCATTTATAGTATTATTTTCTTCATATGATCTGTTCACTGTACTACTCGTCTTTCTCTTTCTATGCGAGCAATGATTGTCCCAGAATTGATATTTTACTTAAATGGTGGAGGGAAAGGTCTAAATTTCTGTTTTTATAGAATAACTAGCCGCCCTTGGCGACCAGTCGGTTCGCCAGTATTAAAGCTCGCTAAAATTTTCATATAATATTTTATTTAGCTGTGTCTCATAACAGGTTTTTCATCAAAATATTTTTAAACCAAACAAATTTTGATAATCATATAATTCATTTAGAGTATTATTTTGTATTATTTTCTTCAGATGTTCTGTTCATTGTGCTATTCATCTTTCTCTTTGTATCCGAGCAATGATTGTCCCGGAATTGATATTTTACTTAAATGGTGGAGGGAAAGGTCTGAAATTCTACATTTTCATAGAATAATGAGATTCAAATTTTCATAAATGTAAACACACTAAACAATAAAGACAATTGGTTTTTAAGAGATGGGAAAGTTTAAAAAAAGCTCGGAAAATGCCGCGCACAGAGGAAATAATATTGATACACAGACATCCTTCTTTTCTTTTCTTTTTTTTTCTATCCTTTTTTTCTTCACTAATTTTGTTTCTACAAACCCTATTTTCACTTTGTTATTCTTTTTTTTTCTTCCGTGCCGAAATTTTATTTTGAGCAGGCATAGATTAAATATTCATACAGACTAATAATAAAAGCAGCTATTTTGTTTCTTTTTTAAACATCCCGTTATCTATGAATGAAAACCAACTGACTTCGCGCATTTCTTTCTAAACAAATCATAATTTATTACTTCCTGCTATCTCACTCAGTTGGCGTGGGGGAAGGAAATGCAGATTTTTGGCGGGAAAGTTAGAAAAGTGTCGTTTTAACTATTTTCCTCGCAGTTTTTTCATTTTTTCTCTCCATAAGAACCATCCTCGTGTCTTAACGAAACTATTAAACAAAAAATTAGCCGAATCGGTCGAGCCGTTCTCCAGTTTTGCGCTTAGCAACGCATTTCGAGCTCCATTTTTATTATAATAGATGATTCAAATTTTCATAAATGTAAACACACTAAACAGATAAAGACACAATTGGTTTTCAAGAGATGCGAAAGCTTAAAAACAGCTTGGAAAATGCCGCGCACAGACGAAATAATGTTGACACACACACACCCTTCTTTTCTTTTCTTTTTTTTTCTATCCTTTTTTTCACTACTTTTCTTTCTACAAACTTTTTTTCCCCTTTGTTATTCTTTTTTTTTCTTCCCTGCCCAGACTTTATTTTGAGCAGGCATGGATTAAATATTCATACAGTCTAATAATAAAAGCAACTATTTTCTTTCTTTTTTAAACATCCCGTTATCTATGAATGAAAACTGGCTTCGCATATTTCTTTCTAAACAAATCATGATATATTACTTCCTGCTATCTAACTCAGTTGGTGTGGGGGAAGGAAATGAAGATTTTTGGCAGGAAAGTAAGAAAAGTGTCGTTTTAACTATTTTCCTTGCAGTTTTTTCATTTATTTTCTCTCGATAAGAACCATCCTCGTGTCTTAACGAAAATATTTAAAAAAATTAGCAGAATCGGTCGAGCCGTTCTCCAGTTTTGCGTTTAGCAACGCATTTCGAGGTCCATTTTTATTAATATAGATAAAATACAGACTAGAAACCTTTTATAATTTAAAAAAATAATGTTTATATTAATGATCAACAATTATTTTGACGCATATTAATTTTAATAATATCTCTAGCTTATTAAAGTTACGCATATGAACTGTTTTGACGCAAATAAATTGTTTTGGAATAATAAATACTTAACTTTTTTTGTAAATGGTTTTAATGTGTTGATAAACAACTTTTGATCTTTCATACTTCATTAATTATATCGGGGTAAATATTTTGCATTGTGTGATGTTAATGGATTGAACTAATTATATTCGTGTGAAAAAATTAGTTAAAATATTTTGGAGACAAATTATAAACAAAAGAATAAAGTTATGATACTGAAATATTGAAATGATTATCGTGTTTATTAAAATTGCAAGTGGGCATAAAACTCTATGCAAACAATTAATATTGTTTTTCAGGCCAATTAGTTTTAATAAACTTTCGTTTTGATAAAAATATATTCTGTCATTATTCGTTTAGATTTAATGCATTTCATTTGAATACTGATTATAGTGAGGTAATTTTAAAAAAATCTTAAAAAAAGATTTTTAATCATTAATAACATCTATATATATTTAAGGAAAGTTAAAAAGTATTATGAGAAAAGATAATTTACCTTCGATTCATTTTTACATGAACAAATTATAACAAAAAGCTACCACTGCCTTGCCCGGAGATGAATGGAAAGTTTAAGGGTTTGGGTTGCTTCAACAGCCTGTTCAAGAAATGTCTTTTATTCCTAAGGGCCATCACCGACTACGTTATAACTCTTCCAGTAGGAAGCACATTCTGTTATCGGTTGAACCGGTAGCCAAACCCATATCATTCGTGTATTCTTCAGTATGGAAATAATCAACCATATTTCTCGAAATTTTTCACCATATATGAGGCATCCTCCAGGTGAAATATATGAAATTGTTTATTGCGTAATTATGATAACTTTCTTAGTAATATTATTTTTTTTATTTAAATACGTTTCTTTAACCATTTTGTTTAAATTTTAAACATAGTGTCAATAAAATTCAATAGAAAAGTTTGATGTAGATTGAGAATTTATCAGTAACACGCAATGTAAACAACATTAAATTGATTCCGACAGATTGTATAAATCCCCCATATTACAGAATAAATCACGTGCTTTAATATTTAAATGGATAATTTTCATTCCTTTTTATTACTTATCAATTGTACCACAGATCAGTGACACGGTTAAATAAAAGTGTGTATATTCGTGATTTAATACGCAATAATATTTACCCCTTGATTTTGAAGGGTTTTGTTTAGCGAAAATATTGGAAATTATAGATTCCTTTTTTGAATACATGTAAAAATGTTTTTACGCGTGATTCTTTAATATAATATTTTAAAATTGTTTAAAGTAGTATTTCGTTTCGTATGAAGTTCATTGTTAAGTGGATTTGTGGTGTTTCAACAGATTTTATCGAATTATTATGTCTGAATAAAATTATATTCCAACGAATCTTCAAAAAACCTCATTAGAATTTCAAAAATAAAACAAAAAATTGTGGAACATTAATTAAAAGAATTTAATTTTTTTCATTCATAATAAAAATTTTCCTGATTGCGCATAATTAGTTTTTATTATCAATTCATATTTTATCAAATTAAATGGATTGTTTTGTTTTATAATTGTGCGATTGATAAAAAGCAATAACGAGTTTGAGTTGTCGTGAACTGCCAGCAACTCTCGTTTTCTCCGCCTGAGGCTCTGCTCAATAGCGTGAAGTGAGGTACCTCACAACCAATAGATGACAATCTGGGAATAAAGAGTAGTAGACTTCGTGTTGGGGGAAGGTACTTCACATAATTTTTCACAATCACATAATTTTGAATAATATTCTTATTTTTTATATCTTATTTTAAAATGAATGCCAATTTTTTTATTATTATAATAAAAATTTCAGGTAATATTTAGGAAATTGCATTGAATTATTGTTTTGTCAATATTAGGCATGAAAAAATTTCAATTGATGCAAGTGAAGATAATATATCTTTATTGATTGTCATTGATTTATTTGAATTCCACCCCTGATTTTGCAACTTTTCAATTAAACTAATATATACTATTTTACAATTTTCACTCTGTTACTAATGATTATTTGTGGAATTTTGTGTTTTATCAATCTTCTATTATGGGAAATGAGCGATTTTTTCTTCTTTATATACTTGAACATGTATCTTGTAAATTAGTTTTTATATTTATACTATCATTATAAAACAAGAAATAAACTACTAATTTAACAGTTTGTGAAATCTGAATTGCTATAGTGTAACTGAATCATCAAAACGAACAAGATGAATCATTCAACTAGTTGCAGTAATCAGCTTACCAAGAAATAAAATCATTTTTTTTTCGGAAATTCGTTGCGAAGAAAATGGAAGATTTCTCTCCGAAAGATGTTATAAGTAAAATTAACTACTTTATTATCTGGAATTCTAAAAAAAGACTTAAGTAAGTGCAAGACATTTAATGGACCGAATCACCGAAAAATAAAATTCACACTTCGATAACACGATTGGAATTCCTTACCATTTTCTAAAATTATCTACAAAAAGTTAATTAACTTTCCTACTCTTTTCTCGGGCGTACATACAAAAGAATGCCTCTTACACCTTCTTCAATATCCATTTCAGATTCTACGGTGCACGCCTCACGATAGAATTGGTTTCAAACAATTAAGGCATTAAGTAATTTCTTTTCTCATGAAAACAGGGAGGAAAAAAAATTCACTCCCTTTTTTACAAGTTATTTGTTTTATTTTTCTCGGCTTTGTTAATAAAAGAATAAAAAAAAACGATTTTTTTAAAAAAATGTACGATTTTTTTTATCCATCTATTGAGATAAAAATTAAAAAAATATTTCTCAGAGACCGTGATTTGGGAGAAGGTTTTTATTTTCGCAGCGTATTTTTATTTCAAAATTAAGGTTGAAAATGATTATGCTTCATTTTTTTCTTTTCTTACTTTGATAGAGAATATTTTGTAAGAAATAAATCTCTCCTTATTAAAGCATTTCTATTGATTTTTTTTTTGCCAAATTCAAATTCATTGGAAACTATAATGAAGAATTAGAGGAGAGAATTTATGATATGAGAGAAATTATGACAAATAAATTTTTCATCTTGTATTTTCTGAAATTTAAATTTTTTAAAAAAATATTTTTATTGATAACTATTTATTAATTATATAATTACTGTTTATTTATTATTAAACTATTAATTGACTGCTAGTTAATTTGGAAAAAACTGAAATGAGTTGAAAAAATGTTTTAATTAAATTCAAGTATAAATTATCTCATTAAATTTCATTATATAAAAATACAATGATAAAGGAATAGAATTATTGAAGTCATGTTACAAACATGTTATTTATTAGATAAATAACAATAGATTATTCCTATCTGAAAAATTCCATGATTTATTTTATTAATTTAAAAAAAAGATTTTTTATGATTATAGAATAAACAACTATTATTATTATTATTTTGAGTTTGACATAAAATTGTTAACTATGTTTTCACAAAAATTATTTCATTCAAGCAGAAAAATTATGAAAGTAACTTTTTTTCAAGCATTTATGTAACGATAATAAGCAAAGTTTGTTTAGAATTTAAATTGAAATATTTTAATAACGTATCTTATATGGTTATCCCACGAATGGGTAATATTATTATACCAATTTAAATCACGAATATTACCAATACGAATTGTGTATAACATATGTCTAAGCATAGATAGATTATTTAAACCGAAACTCATATGATGGATAAATTAGAAGTATACAATATTATATAATTCACTATAACTCATACGGCATCAAACTTATTTGAACTTATCCTTTGACAAAATTATATTGGTTTCATGAATGAAATCTAATGAAGAAACTATTTGTAAGAATTTGCAGTGTTAAAACTTATAGAAAACATGCTAATTTCTTAATAAAAAGCATTTATTTCAAATAGATTTAAAGTGATGCCAAACAATTTTTATAACCGTTTCTATTCATTTCCACCATTCATTTTGAATAACTACCATTTAATTCTGCATAAATACACTTCACTTATTTCTGGACTACTGCATAATGTGAATGAAATATATTTTTGCATATTTCAAAACTTTTAGTCTTTCAAGAAGTATATCTAGTTTTCTTTCCCCCAAACCTCAAATATATATCTATATATTAACTTGGTTTACTTTTACTCTTAAAAATTTTAATATCTAAAATGTAAATTAATGATTTTCTTATTGAATGTAACATTATCTTGGAACATTTCGCTACCTTTATTCTATCCAAATGCAGCGCAGAAAACAGCCTGTAAAAATGAGTTGTTACAAACGTAATTAATTGCAGCTGGCTTGCCAGATGTTACCCCCTCATTTTCATCATTTCTTGAAAATCCACTAATTAATTTCTTAAAAATACGCTTTTAATTGGTCTGGAAGCCCATGTTTTTATTTTCATAATCACCGTTCATGTACCTAATTTGAATGCCGCTTATCGAGAGATAATCTTTAAAAAGATAAATGAAATATGAATATTTTCACATTTTCTTAAATACGTTTGCAATATGAATTTGGAATCGCTAATTTTATTTGCGATAAATATTGCCACTATTGATATTCTTATTTTATTCTTTTGACGATTTTAATTTTCTTATTAATAAACATTAATAAAGATGGATTTTTTTAGCATTAAATGCAATTCATTTAATAATATGAAAAAAGGTGATCTGAATTATCAAGAAAAATTGTTAATGGAACGTGATGCAATAATTAAACAGACAATATTTATTATAAAAGCAGAAATCCATTCAGTTTAAAGGTTTTAAGCAAGATGTTAATACAGTATAAACGAACCTTCGTAATTAACATATTTAAAAGGATTTTCTTTTATCTAAAAAAAACGGAACTAATTGAAATCTTTTATTTTAAATTCCCTGTTATCATGTGAGAACATTTTTATTTTAAGCATTGTTTGTCTTAATTAATTAAAGCCATTAATCAATTCTAACAGGTTTCAAACAATCGGCTGACTTTTAGGATACGCATTTTCCGATATATCGAGAATCGGGTACATGGTAGACATTCGTGTCAAATTAAAAAAATGAGTGTAGATGCAACCTGAAATATAATAAAAATAAACTTTTGAAGTGTCATGAGCCTTTTTTGTGTTAAATGAAATTTTTTATGTTAATAAATAGTTATTGGTTTATTAGGATATTCATGATAAATATGTATGAAAATATATCTGATAATTGTAAAAATTCTCTTATAGTATAATATTTTTGATTAAAGAACACCTTTTAAAATTTGATGACTTGATGATTATCACAGTGATTGTTAAATCGAACAAACATTTATATTGATTAGAAAATAATTGGTAATTTCTTTGGATTACTTACATTTTACAATGAAATGGAATTGTTTTGAACCGAAACTATTTATTCTTTTAAATATATCACTTTTTATTTCATACCTTTGTACAAGATATCTCATTAACATTTTAATAATACAGGATGGATTCCTGAAAAAATATTTTAAAAATAATAATGTCATTAATATCATAAATATTTCATTGTATTTTTTACCTTCCTTCCTCAATTTAATCTCTCCTTACAGTTTTTCAACTTCCGATGAAAGAAATTTTGTTTCAGTTAGAAAATCGTATTATGGTTTCAATGTTTTTTTGAAATAAACTAAAATCCATCATCGTCTCCCAAATACCAAGACAATAATGATTCACATTTTAATACATGTCCTATATGTATTGGATCCGAACATCCCATTGATAGGTAATTCATCTTATAGCCTGTGGTGAAACTTTGCAAAAATATATCTATTTCCTTGGCAAACACGCAAAACTGATGCGTTGCCTGCATTTTTAACCTCCAGCTCATCAATCGATGCGAGGATTTTAAACTTCCATTCATCACTATCAGACGATTCGATACTTCCTGTGTTGCCACCGTTTTCTCGACGTTTTATCTCCTTGATAGTAAGTATATCCAGCAAGAGATTAGGTACCCCAGGAGACTGAATAAGGATGCTCTTAGAGTGGCATACTTTCAGTACCGTCAGCTCAAAATCATCTAGAATTTCAGTTGAAGAAGCATTTTTTTCATTCTGGTCAATGACGTTTTCAGGAAAATAAAGATTTATTTACAGGGTGGTAGAAAATCTTACATTTTTCAAAAACTTCCCCCAAAATTGTTTTTAATTAAATTAATGGACTGTATTTATATTTGGAATAAAAGGAATGTATATCTAATTAAATCTTGCATTAATTTGTTATACACTTTTGTTTGAAAATAGTGAAAAATTTCTTTAAAAAGGGGCTTTGGATGTATTTAATAAATAAACTAAATTCAATAAATTTACGTTTTCTTTCAAATTTATTTTAATTAATAGCTTTAAATTCAATCATAATGACATAATACTTAATAGCAACATAAAATTAATTTAAAATAAAACAAACTCTTAGAATTCTACGTATGACAGCGTGTTTACATACCCATATAAAACTGTTTGTGCTGTAAATTTTTAAGAATCAGTGGAAAATAATGTTCATTTAGTCCAATCAGGCTATATAGAGAAATAATATGTAGTTTTCCTTTCCGTGCTTTTAAATTATAACTTAATAATAAGTAAAAAATGAATTTTGAATTTGTCTTATCTGAATTCTACATACTTTTATTCTGAAAAGTATGCAGATTAAAAATGGATTTTTTTATTGGAAATTTTTTTTTACTGATTTATGATTTGCCTTATTCACCAATTTTTTTTTTGTCTTTAACGACAGAACATTTGAATGTAACTAATAAGTTGCGAAGTAATGAAGAAAAAATATCTTTGATAAATAATCCTTAATATCATCCATCTGTATTTGAAGATTATTTATATAATTACAAAGAAAATATCTTCTATTCATCTTTGTACACATATATTAAAATGATATTGCAATGTGTTTATTATTTTCTTTTTAAGTACATTTCTTTACATTTTTTTACTATTGAAACAAACTGAGTAGTAGAACTACTTGTTGATTTAAATTTAAGTTATAATTTGGAATATGTGATTTAATATGCATTAATGTGATTCTATTTTATTTCACTCTTTATATTCATTCACTCATTTGGAGTCAGATTTAGCTTTCCGATATTTTTTTCATTTTATAGCTATTAAATGTAATACAATGGAATTATATAAAACAAATAACGAAAGAGGAAACTTGTAATTAAGTTTAGGAAACCGATTTTGGAATTATTTTTATTATGCTAATTTTTATATTCCATTCTGAAGTTTTTAAAATTAATTATGATTAGCAGAATTTTAAATATTCTAAAACATTTAAATGTCTGTTTTTAAAAGGAACCAAGCAATTCACACTTTTAAATGTTCAGAGAAATTCATTAGTTTTAAATCAAGTTACATGCCAAATCAGAACTGAAACTTTTAAGTATTATGGAAAAGGTGAGGGAACATTAAATTAAAAACGTATTTTGAATTTATTCTTCCTCGAATAAACGTTTTCTGATTTGACATGAATTTCTAATAATACGTAATATTTCAATTTTGAATAGGTTATTATTTTATTTCAAAGAGTAATTTTAAAAGTAATTTTTATTACCTGATATTTTTATATATCTCACATTTATACATTTCAATGTATCCCATGTTATTATAATGATATAACAATGTTAGTCGATATTTGAGAAGTGGTGATTGATAATTGTCTTTCCAATTTCAGTTCTGCCAATATTAAATTTTGTTCACAGAATAAAAAGAAATTTACTTATGCATTCGAAGACTATCTACCTTTGTTATTAGATTCTTGCTTTTTTCAATTTCATTTTTGGGTTTTTAGCTCCAATCGATTGTTCTAAAATTAAAGTATTTTAAATTTTTAATTAAAAAATTATGTACATTTTTGCCATTTATTTAAATACTATCTCTTACCCGCGATTTCGTACGCGTGGGAATTTTGATGTGTATATGTGAGAACTGACAGTCTAAAATGTTATCGAAACCGTATGCATGCAAAAAAATTTAACGTCAATTGGAGCAACGCAAAGACGTGAATTTTAAGCACCAGTTTCAATTCATCTGTTTTATTTTCATTCAAAATCACTTCTGAAGAAATCAAAAGATCTATTAGTTTACGATGTTTAATTTTAAATTTATCATACACTACGAAAATAAACGGAATCGTTTGAAATAATCGTTACGTCTAACATCATTAGCGTGGGGGGGGGAAATGTTATGTTATTAAAACCATAAGGGTACTTTTCCGTTTGTCGGGCGCAAACGAACAATCGCCAAAGAAATTTGAGAAAATTTGGCGGAATTCTAAATTATTTGTTAACGGAAACATTACCCCCTTAAGCATGTATAAAAAATATACAGCTAACACAAATACAATTTAATTACAAAAACACACAGTGGAACAATTTTAATATATAGTCATTTCCGCAAAAAAATAGTTTGCCACCAAATTTTAGCGAAATTGCCTTTTCAGTCACAAGGTTTCGAAGCCCGTTGCAGCAAATTAACGGAAAATAGAAAAAAAAAATCAATAAATGCAGTAATATGAAATGCACTAAAAAATTTAATGGAAAATGATGAAAATAGGCAAAAGAAATAAGTACAGCAAGAAAAAAATCAAGAAAAATGAATAGGAAATAACGAATTATATTAAAACAAGAATAAGAAAGAAATAAGCATAAGAAAAAAATTTAATAAACATTTCTTTAGAATAGTAAGATAATATTAAAAGAACACCGGAAATAGAAAAATAAAAACAAACGATTCAAAAAGCTCAGGCAGATGTTTTCAGATTTTTTATTTTTGGGTGAAAAAGTTAGTTTTTAATTACTTAAAAATTAATCACTCAATTAAGCGGAATAAAAATGAGCCTGTGTTCTTTTGTAGACTATAATCTATCTCTGTGTTAAATTTCATTGAATTTCCTTCAGCCGTTCTGGCGTGATTGAACCCCATCATCCATCCATCCAAACTTTCACATTTATAATAGTAGTATAGATTTAATATTTTTCAATTTAACTACTTTTTTGTTTGCAAGGCTTAACTGAAAATTACTTCAAATGGAGCTTTTGCACCAGCATTTAATCTTAAAATAGTAAACCTGCAGGTGATTTAAACAGTTTGTAATTCTTCAAGTTTATTGATGTAACTGAATATTTGTAACTAATAAGGTATATCAACTAGCTGATCAACGTTATGAGCAGTATCACAAATATTTTTGTACATGCATTTTGTTTTAAAAATATGTCTCACATTAAAACTCTTAAAAAATAAATATGAGAATAAAGAAAATGAGAATAATATTTAAAAAAAATCTTTTCTATTCATTACTTAGAATTCTTAACAAGTGTCCAGAATATGGTAAGCACTTAATGAACTAAATACCCTAGAAAGGAAACCAAAACTTGATAACACGATTGGAATTCTTTTCCATTTTATAAAGTCATTTACAATTTGTTAATTAACTTTCCTAGTCTTCTTTAAGCATGGGTATAAAAGAGAGCGCCTTACACATTCCTGAATATCCATCCCGGATTCTACCGTGAGCGCCTCACGATTCATTTGGTTTCAAAGAATTAAGGCATTAAGTAATTTCTTTTCTTCATGAAAAAACAAAGAGGAAAAAATGCCACCGAGTTTTTTATAGTTATTTTTTGGCTTTGTTAATAGGTAGAAGGTATGAAAAAAATATTTCGCATTTTTTTAATTCTATTAAGAGCGGAGCTAAAATTATTTTTCTTTGTCCGTATATGGAGATTGTTTGCTAAAAAAATATTTTGCAGAAGTCTTGAATAGGGAGAAGGTTCTTTTTTCACGGCATGTTTTATTTTAAAATTGAAGCCGAGAACGATTATGTTTTTGTCCCCTTTTTTTTTCTTTTTAAAATTTTGTATGGGATTTAGCTCTATTATTAAAATATTTTTATTGTTATTTTATTAAATTAAAATTCCCTGAAAATAATAGTGAAGAGTTTAGAAAGAATTGTTGGTTTTAGAGTGATATTATGGATAACGTGATTTTCATTAAGTATTTATTTGAATAGAAAAATTTTCTCACTATTTGCTTCTACATTTTATTTCTATACGGTTCCTTTCCTTTTATAAAACTTTTAAACTGAGAACTACCTTTAATAAAAAGTAAAAGAAAAGAAATGCAATAAGCATATTACATAAAAAATCGAACACAGCTAATATGTAAATTAAGTACGTTCTTTGGCATGTTTTTTAAATACATTCAGCAATGTTTATTAAAAATATTAAGAGCATTGTCACTTTCGAACTTTCACTCCAATTTTATGAGAAAACTTATTTTTTAAGTGGTGCTTTTCATGTAAGAATAATAAGCCAAACTTCTAACCAACTTTTATATCATAATCATTGTAAAATAGTTTATTTTTGAAATTTAATGCATTTTTAAAATTTTTATTTATAAATACTAACGACATGGATTCTCTTGATGATTATGTTTTATTGTTAGAAATATTAATCTTTAATAATTATCGTGATTCATGTTAACTTTAACAATTCCTCGGTTATCAAATATTATATAAATAATAAATAAATAAGGCTTAAAAATAGTTTTCTAGTTACGTAAAAAAATCTTTAGATCTGTGTATATTCTTAGAGTTTTGTTATTCAAAAAATAACAAATAAAATATCCCATTAGAATAAAAATTATGTTTTGCATGGAGATTTATCACTTAATTTATTTTTCTAATGAGGTTTATCACAATTTTAGCGTTAACATTAAAGACGTTATGTGAATCCTCATAATATATTTAAACGTACCGACAGTACAACGGTAGTGTCCTAAATAGTAATAACCTTTTTTTATCTCTCTGTTCTGGGGTACATTCACACTTCTTATATATAGAATACAGAACAACAGCCATGCCTGAACCGGGATGAGTACAGGCTGAGTACAATCTTATTAATTTGATAGACAATATTTTTTTATTTGAAATTTATTTTTAGCAGTATTTTTTACCCATAAAATCAAATATAATATATATAATATTGTAACAGTTTAATATCTCAAATAATTGACGCCTTCAAATTATTTTATTTTAATTTCCATGTAACCGTTTAAATCTAACTACCTGTCCAGTGCTTTTAAATGCCGATGTAAAAAAACCTTGTTTTTTATTTGAAATTTTCATTAGCGCTGTATTTTTCCCCTAAAGAAACATATATTAGTTAGATCTTCAAATACCAAACATTGAATTTACAATTCAGCTCAAATTCGTCCATAGTACTTTCCGGTGACATGTCTGCTAAAATATATTTATCTTCATTGGATATACACGAAACTGATCTTCTTTCTGCATTTTTAACTTCTACACATCAATCGATGAGAGAATTTTCAAACATCCATTCATCATTCTCAGGAGATTTGATACTGTATGTGTTGCTACAATTTTCTCATCGTTTCATCTTGGTATTATTCGGGAAAAGATTAACCCCTGAGATTGAATTTGGATATTCTGATACAAAGATAACTTCAATCAAGATAGCTATAAATTGTCTGGAATCCATCAGGGAAAAGTGTTTTTCAATGTATGAAATGGCAGTTTCAAGGGCTTTAAAACATTTTTACCGAGTATTGTTTGCTTACAATGAAAATGACATGTTAGGCTTTTTAGTAATAAGTTTCATTTGAAAGTCACTTTCAGAATGCTGATTATGTAAGAATTAAGAAATTAATGTGAATGCATTTCTAACATCACACTATTTTAATTCATATATTTTAATCTCTTGTAATTGCTTATTTTAATTTATATATTTTTGATATAAAAATTAACGAAGATTTTTCCTTGGATAAAGGTTTATTTCCTACGAATATTTCTTATAATTTTTGTATTCCTTTATTTCATGTAATATATTTTTTCTTTTTTAGTATTTAATATTAATTTTTTTCCAAATTCTTTTAATAATGTAATAATATTATTTAATATTAGAAAAATATCTATAGACTACTTCGTTTGATTATTGTTCTGTTTATATTAGATTTAATACATCTAATGAAAAATATGAAATATTGTTATTAAAATTATAATAAATCTCAATTTACTCGAATATTACTTTTTTGGGGAAATTATCATTGGATCCAGATAGACGTGATTTAAAAGAAAAAATATTGACTTGATGATGTTGATCTCTTGTCCGCTTTACAACGTAAAGGGGGATGCTGTAGCTTTTCAGGGTATGGACCCCTGAGCAACCGATGTTAGAAGTCTGACTTCTATCTCATATGAGGTTTGACACACACACATTCGCTTGCACAGCCCTATTTTATGGGGGGGGGGGCATTCACACAATTCACAGATAGTACTCAGACTCTAACCGGGACTCTTCATTAGGAATATGCGCTATTTCTGTCCCCGGACACCGGTATGTTTTAGGATGTTTAGTTGTATCAATTATCTTTAAAATATAAATAAACTTTTTTTTATATAACTTTGAACTTAAAATTACTTTTCGTTTTACAGTATTAATTCGAAATTATCAGCATAAAATACAAAATTTTAATACAAATTTAAACATTTTGTGAATTTTGAATTTCGTGCTTATAACTGGATAATCACACTTAATAAGATGCCCTTCACATACAATAATAAAATTCTCTAACATAATTTTCCAGTTTATGTATTTTATTTCGAAAATTGGTTGTCAAGGAAACAAGAGATTTTACTTAGAATAATATTTTTTTAAAAAAAGACTTTACCTAGAATTCTTAACAAGTATCAAGCAATAGGATGATATCCGAAAAATTAAACCATCCTTTTGATTACATGAGTATAAATCCTTTCCAATTTATAAAATTATCTATCAAATATTAATTAACATTCGAGCTTTTATTTAGACTTAGATTTAGTACACCTTTTTCAATATTCATTCTACGATACATCTCGATTCAAAAGATAAATATTGAGTAATTTCTCATTTTAATTAAAAACATAGAGGGGACGAAAAATTATTTTTTGTAACTTGTTTCTTTTTATTATTTTTTCTTCGTGGATAGATAGAAGAATAAACAAACAAATATCTAACTTTTTTTTTCATTTCGATAAAAAGGATTGTCAAAAATTCATTTACTTTCCCCGTCTATTGAAGTTGTATACAAAAACACCTTTCAAGAAATTTGTGAATTAGATGAGTCCCCCCCCGTTCCCACAGTTTTACTTATTTTAAAATTGAGACCGGGAATAATGGCTTAATATTGGAATAATGAAGCTTTCTTTCTTTTAACTATTTTGTGTAGAATATTTTGTAAAGGATGAACTTTTATTATAAAAGTTTTTTTTATTTTATTCCATTAAATCTTTCGTGAAATACTGACGAAGGATTTGAGGAATACGTTTTGATCAGTTTGAATAAAACGAGTATTTTTTTAGTGTAACGAACGGAAAGAATATGATTTTTTTTATAGTACATAAATTATTTTATCATTACTTAAAAATATATTCATTGCCAAATGAACCCTTTAAATAAACGGAAAATAATCTCTTCATTGAGACTTAAACTTGTTTTCTTTAGGTATTAATAAACAATACAGAGAAACATATTTTAAGTGCTGTAAAAATTTAAATTTCTTCTTTCTTGAGAAAACATTGTAAAATTTAATCTCCAATGAAATGAAATAATCTAAATCATCGTAAATAATTCATTAAACAATTGCGCATAGAAACATGGAAGAATCTGAGAAACGTAAGTATTTACCCGTCAAATATCTATAAAGAAATGCGAAATTTCTTTTTCCTGATTATCAAAAAGGGTAAAAGTTTTCAATTATAGGAAAATCTCTTTTTTTGCATGAATCGAAAGTTTTCTAACAAGAGCTCTTAGCTCAACAATCTGCCATAATGAAGTTCATTAAAAATCAAATGCCTTTAATAACCTGCAGTAGTATCCAATTCAAAAAGTGTTTGAGAGCAAATTTACTTGAATTTTTAAATGCCAGTTATAAAAAGAAGTTACAATAGAGGGCGGCTTTTAGGTTAATAATACTTATTAATAAGTCTTATTACAGACTTTCATGTCTTGATAAATTTCTGTAAAGAATCTGCTATGTCAGATATTCTTTTTTTCCCATTAATGAACGCAGAAGCTAGATTTTTCGGTGTCTCGATATCTATGTTTAACTTCATCAATTATTGGTGGGTATTAATCATTTTTATTTTTATTGATCTTATTTTTTTTCCTCCGTTAATAAAAATATTTTTTCCGAACTGTAAGGAAAATAATTTTATAAAACCTTCACATGATGATAAATAATCAGCATATTCCGAATGATTGTAAAGTTTACTGCAAATTATCACATTGTAATTAATATAATTTATTCTTATGTTCGTAAAATTGGACAACCCATTGAGATAAATCATAATATCAATGACATTAATTTTTTTTTATTTCTATAGATGCAAATAATTTATTTAAATATCCTTGTTATGTAGTGGAAAGGTCCTCAAACTCGGTGGAAATGCAAAAAATTGCAATTTAAACAAGCTCTATTATTAAGATGACTGAAAAGTATTAAATACAATCTTACCGGTCAGTTGCTAATAGATCGAGTATAATTAAGAATACAAAAACAGAAAAGCATTTTACAAAGTTCTCTGAATACTAAATATTGCCATGTTAAAAATTATTTTGCTGGAAAGAAAAGGAAAGTTTCTTTGTTTTTTTTAGATATTGTTAATATTTTTATTCTATACCCAACAATGCAGTATGAAAAATAATTATTATATTACTTTAAATTTTTATCTTAATCTGAATTCCATTACATAAGCTTGCTGTAAGTATGTTATATGGCAACATATTAAATGTAGTAAATAGAATCGATTTTATTAGGAAAAACATTATTTTATTGCCGTCAAAGGAGACCAGTATTTATGTTTATATGCTATGAGTTACACATTAAAGCACATATATTTTATGCTGCCTTAAATTATGTTGAAAAACATGCTACTCTATCCTGAAGGAAAACATTTGGTTACTGGTATTATTAAGAAACCCGGAATAGTTTACAAAAAATATTACCATCATTTAATGAAATAAATGAATTTCTTTTGTATAGTTATAAAAGTTATAGGGTTTGATTAACAAAAGTTGTCGGGATCAATATTCCTTAAAGATAAGTATGTTTATAAATCTGAATTAGAATATATGATGAATACAAAATGTCAAACAATATGAGAGGGTTCTTTGTAGTCGTTGGGATCAAAAATTCAAAATGGTGCCAAAACCTTGTTGCCCTTTCTAAATACCGACGTTGTTTTTTTGTAAAAATATTTCCATTGGTAATGCTTTCTTTTTTTTCTTCGCTACTTTTATGAAAAACTGTCTCCAACGTATTGTTTCTTTGACCGATTCGTACTTTTTAAGATTTAAAATGTTCGTTCAAAAAAGCACAAAAATTATGCTGCTTAATTTTTTTTGTCATATTATGAAATCAAATGAATAAAAAGAAATAATATATAAAATATCGAATTGGATATTCTTTTACAAGTGAAAATTGTAGAATGAATTTTTTTTGTGTGAAATGTTTTGAAAAAATTCGGTGATATAAATTTGGAGACTTGTTTTTTTAAAGGGACAGATGACTGATATTGTAAATCATGAAATATTGGGCTGAATTCAACCACGCTATCTTCATTGTAATTAAATATTTCAATATACTAAATCTGTAAAATCTTTATTAAGGTTTAATATGTGAAAATGGAACTTAGATAAAAGAAATTATCTGATTTTATTGGCTTTCGACTTTATAAATATTTAAAAGAATATATATATATATATATATATATATATATATATATATATATATAT
>JAOUZG010052544.1:1616220-1641092 GCA_026289955.1 Argiope argentata | reverse complement strand
ATATCGATTATAGAAAATGTCAGATAAACCTGATAATTCGAAGTGAGACAATAGGAAAAGAAGAAGTTCCATAATTTGCTGCTAATTCATAACAATTTCCTTTATTTCCCAGTTACTAATCCTTTCCGCGAAATCATTAAGACCGCAGTGACCTAAGTGTCTAATCATCCGTCCTAGAAGAACGGGCCCGAAATATGTGATAACTGGACAGTCGGAACAAGAGAGCTTGATTGAGCTGATATTTTTTAGGTGATATTCCCACCTATCATCCTCTATGTCTTCTGAAACGGCACGTATAAAGATAATAATACCCACTTTTTTCATTCTTTTCTTATGTGGGTCAGCTGTAAATATATTTACATTTCCTTTCTGACCAGTCTTTGTTTCTGCATAAATTTAGAATGTTTGAAGTAAGGGTTTTCAAACTATACTTGAGAGTCGAAATAAAATGATAATAAAAAAAAAATAAACGATTAAAATGAAATCTTCTACGCATATTTAAGTGTATCATGTCAGAACATCATTTCTTGATAGATAAGTAACTTGATTATAAGATAGTTTAATTTTTTATTTATATTAATAACCATCTTGTTATCGATTTGACATAAATTTGAAGACATCGAAATTTCCTTTCTACTCTGTAAGTCTTAATATATTTTAAGACCACTCGAGTCTTCCCATTTAACAGAGTGCAAAAACCATTCTGTCTTCTCAGACAGAATATGTTATTTCTTACGAAGTGATGTCATTACTGTAAGGATCCGGATATTAGTGATTTAGTTCTTAATACTTATATGAGTTAGAAATTAATGAAGTTTGCAAAACCGAGTCGTTATTGGGCTTAATATGTACTATAAAGAATTTTAAAATCATCGTGTAAAAAGAGGGAAGTAGGAAAATACCATAAACAGATTAATTAGTATCATTTGGTTCGGCTTATAACCGTATAATTCTACATGCAAAAGTGATCTTCGAAATTTATCCTTTAATTGCACTTGCAATAAGTAGAATTCTTCCATTTCGGCAGTTTCGTTTTCAAGTTTGGCCTCAATGTTCTTTACACAAAGCGTAAAAGCGGTTCTTAAAACTTTTCCTTGTGTCTTCAGCGCCTGCATATTTCGTTTCAAAGGGTTCGTTTCAGGAGTTTTCAAAGTGCCAATCCTGCCGTGGACTCCATTATGTTTGGTAAAGAGTTCGTAGCAGCTACCCGCTGCTCTAGCACTGTGAATCAGTTCAATCAGACATATTTTGTGAAACGCTTTATTTGACACAAACACAAAACAGGAACACTAAAGACACAACATAACAAACGGACAGTTAGTTACAAATAATCAGAATACACCAATACCGCCGACCTGCTCATATTAATATAGTACTCAGTCCACTGCAGTTCCTTTCACAGTTTTTACTTGATTAATTGCGCAACAATGTTTATTTAGCTCTTATTTTGTTATTTGTAATTAGATATTCCATGCCGGCCAGGATGGCCTGGTTGGTAGAGCGTTGGACTCGTACTCCTTAGTTTACGAGTTCGAAGCTCACCGACCAAAAGATTCCCAGATTGTAGGACGACTGGCGCTCGTAAAATCTGTTCATGGTCGCAAAGTCCTCCATGTCGGGAGTAATATCACTGGAGGTACTGGGTCAGTGGGGATCGTTCTCAGTTCCAGGTCTAAATTACTATCTGAGATGAATGAAGTCCGCCCCCTAAAAAGGGTTGTGACGTGTGAGTAGCTATGTCGTACTCTTGGACCTAGATGGCGCTACTTGTAAAACAAAGAGACACATTTTTTAGACTTAAATCATCTGCTGGTCGTATCAGCGGGGGTTTGTCCAAGGCAAATGCCATTAGTCACAACACACACAGATATTCCATATAGTTTTTATTAGATAAATGCTTATTTTTCATTAGATAATTGCTGAAGACTTTTCAGCTAAAAAAAAACTCTTAAAACTCAAATGGGGAAATAAAATGCCTATATTACTCAAATGTAAATATTCATTTCCCAAAAAGAAATTTTTAAAACAAAAGTAAAAATTATATTAAAATAGGAAAATGAAGCAGTTTGTAGTAGAGGATGAAAATGCTTTTTTGCACCTTAGTTATTTTATCGCTAGAACAAATATATCAGTGGCAGTATTCGAGAATCGGCCGTCATTTTTATCCGATGTGTAACCGATGGAACAATATTTACTCTCTGAGAGATAGATTTTCTCTTTTAGGCATATGTTTTCTTTTCCTGAATTAAAAGCTTATTAATAAGCCATGGAATTTGTTTCTTTTATATCATGGATAATGTATATTTTAATGATCGCATATTGCGTGAAGATTTTTTTAATGATTGATACAAATTGACTCTGAAAAATTTAAAGTATATAAAAGAATAAATTAGATAAAGGTAGAATCAATTCAAAACATTTTTTGAAATCATTTGTGAGCTCAAAAAGAAGGCATTGCATGAAATCTTAAATTTTTAAAAAAATGAATGAATTCTGAAATGTTAATGAATGTAAAAGGTTCTGTTAAATTTCTTTAAAATAAACTGCTTCTTAGATTATGTTTCTCTTCCTTTTCACAAGCTGACTATTATAAGTTGAGTGACGGTTACTGAAGTTGAATCTTAAGGTTCAAAACCGGCTACGGCATAACTTCTCCCGTTGGAGGAATTGCACGTCATCTGAAGGAGAGGGCAGGAAATTCAAGACCATTTCTATATTCACGTAGGCTGCTAAAAAAATCACCATACCAAAGGCTTTTCATTCCAAAATCTGAGGTGCCCACCGGTGATATTTTTTTGGATAGTTTATGTTGTTATATTATTTTACGCGGATTCTTTTAGGAATGATATCTTTCATACCACATAACATAAAAAAAGCAGATTATTTTTATAAGGTATCATTACATAAATTATTAATTACATTCCATAAGTTATCTGATGTGTTTAGTGGTAAGAATCAGTATCTAAATTTTTAAGTTAAACTTATTTAGACTTAGTAGGCAATCATATTATGGTTGGTTACATAACTAAGAAAATTAATTTTAAGTGCAACAATCATAGATAGTCAAGTTTTTGATTCAAATTAGCATTCAAAAGATATTTTATGTTTATGTTTCGTTCATGAATAATAAGTGGTTCCATTTTTTATTCCAAGTGTTGAAATAATAAGAAATACATGATATATACAAATATATAACGTTTTACCCTTCACAGGTTGATTTTTCATCTGATATTTTTTTAGTTAAGTCATCTATTTAGTCAAATTTAACTAAGTTTTAAGGTAATTGTAAGATGGCTTCATATTATTCAATAAAACTCTTTCTAGAAATACTGATTGAAATCAATGAGGATTCTTGGCTTTGCTTCCTTCTCTTTACTTTTTTCCTTTTCCTTATTTACTGGCATTTCTTATCTTTCACTTGCTTGCCGTTCTAAAATTTATGCTCCAGTTATAAAATCAAATTTTAAGCTGAATAATATCTTTCGACATTTATATCGATTACCAAAAACATCAGAAAATATCTGACATAATGAATTGAACAACGTCAAAAGGAGACAACAGAAAGTAGAATTCCTTAATTTGCTGCTTTTTTTTCCAGTCGCTATTTAGTGCCTTTTCCACGAAATCGTTTCTCGATATATTTGGTGCACGTCACGATTAACCTAGGTGACTAATTGTCTGTCCTAGATGAACGTTTGAAATATGTGTTAATCGGTCACTAGGAACAAAAAGGATTGATTGACCTGATATTTCTTCGGATGATTGTTTACCTACTTTTGTTTCTGTCAATCGGAACAGGCAAATAAAGGACGAGGATGTTTTTATTTTTATTTTTGCTCTTTCATCTAAAGACCCGATATCGATATTTAACAATTCCTTTCTGCATGGACTTTGTTGATGTCTAAAGCTGGAATGTATATATTAAACAAATGGTATACATTAAAAGACTTGTTCATTTATACAAGTCCGAATAAAATAATAATATTAGAGTTTTTAAATATAGAAATTAATACGATTTTGAATTGTTATGAGTTTTGAAAATAATTTGTTATGTCCGAATACATAAATTATTTATTTTGCAGCAGTAAAAGTATGTTAAATCAAACTTAAAGTTTGTTAGCACAAAATTATTTATCTAAAATACATTAAAATTTAAAATCAATTACCAAATTTAAAATCAATCTTGCGAACAATTTTTTTCAAGATATTGTATACGTGTTAAAAGATCAGATCTTGATAATAATTAATTTAAATGGAAATAGTGCTTTAAGAATTTTTTTAAATAAATTAATTTTTATTAATTTATAAAAAATAACTTATTTATTTTTAATAAATTAAAATCATTATTAATTAATTAAATTATTAATGGAATGAGTTATTAATAAGGATATTTTAATTCTTATTAATAATACGCACATATTAAATTTTTCCTACCTTTTTGTTGAGTACAAAATTTCGAGTATTTTACAAACACTTGTATTGTATTCTATGAATATTAACTAATTAATAAGTATAATATTATTGAATAATGTTGATGATTGAAATAAGACATTAACTTTATGATTTTGGCACAATTTTAAATATTTTTTCTAATAAAGTACCTTTTTTAAATATTATTTGAAAAAAATAGAGGTGAGGATCAAACTAGCAATTTAAAGAATACGAGTCCATGGATCTACATTTCTATCCTGGCCCAGTCTATTAAATAGTTTTTCTTAATCATGAGTCTCTATCAACCTTCAATAAAGTTTAAATGAATGTTTTTTTTCCCAAACGCCTCGATGAACAAAATTATGAGAGTTTAATTGTTCTCATATTTTATTGTTGAAAAATTTAATAGGAAATAAAGTTTTCCTGCTCAGTGCTATTAATAAATTAAAGAAATGGTCTAATGAAAGCTTTTTCACATTACTCTCCAATAAAAGAGTTATCCCAGATAATAAATTGTGCGACATTGGCGCACATATAAACCCTTGGCTTGCATTTAGCATTTTTACTGAATCTGTGATCTTTTGTGATTAATCCTTGACATGTAGGTTACGAAAATCTAATTTATGTTTGAAATGCATTTGTTCCAACCAATTAAATCAAGAATTTGTTATAGAACTACACTTCAGTTATAAAATCACATACCAAAAGTGATATATTCACGTTATTGAGTTTTGGAGTTATCGTCTTTATAAGCTTCTGAAAGAACATGCTGACAAACGGTCCACCCTTGGTTCAACATTTAACAATTTTTGATAATACCGGTGTTGAATCAGTATTGAATTTTATCCATCTACTTCTCTTAATTTTGTAGTTATCGTGTTAACTTATAATAGTACACTTGAATTGACAGATTTTCTCTAAGTGAAGCTTGTTCAATATTTGATAGAAATCTGTATCATATACCAAAGAGATATCATATGCCAAATTTTATCCATCTAACAAAGCGTTAATTAATATTAAAATATATTAGAGAGATATAAAATGGAGAAATTCGTGAAAATTTCGAATTTGAATATTTGGATTGTTTAAAGCATTTTCTCTCTGCTTTTTGCACGAGATAATATTATACACAGCCCAGGTTATTAGCCAAGATTCTTAATGGGTTTTAAGTAAGTGTAAAGGACCTAATGGACTAAAATTACAAAAAAAAAATGTAACGAACACCTAGATTTAAATCACATAATTCAAATTCCTTTCCATTAAATAAAGGTTATAAAAAGTTAATTAACTTTCCTAAGATTCCTCTAGTCTTGACGTAAAAGCGTACAATTTAAATACTTTAACTATCTACTCCGGATTCCAACACACACACTTCATGGTATATCTAACATAGGACAATTAAGGCATTAAATTACCTCTTTTTTATATATAAAGGAGCTAAAAATATGCAATCCCTTTTATTATTATTTGTTTGGTCTTATTTTTTCATGGCTTTAATAATTGGAAAGAACTGATAAAAAATAGCTACATCAACATTTTTTCTTCAGTAAGAAAAGCGAGTATTTTTTTTCCTTTTTGCCTATCTATTGTGAGAGTGTCGTGAAACTTTTTTAAATAGAAATTTTGAGTTTCTTTTTTCCATTCTCTTAAGTATCATTTAAAATTGCGGTTGATGACAATATTCAATCTTTTTTTTAACTGAAAAAAATTCACATTGAATAAAACTTTATTTTAGTTTTCCATTAATATTATTTTTTCAGGAGGCAATCCTAAGCATTTATGAACGAGGACTGTTGAAAAATATCTTCATTTTTAATAATACAATTTGAATATTGATTTTTTTTGTACCGACAAAAATATTTGATTTTTTTTTTCAATCTTAAAAAAGGTTAGCATTCTTAAAAAAGACTGAAAAAAAAACATATTTGATTTTTAATGAGCAATTGCAAATATATTTTTTTTCTGTAGAAAAATATATAATCGACTTAGCTAGTATCTGCATAGAAGTCATTTTAATGTTATAGAGTAAGTGAAAAAATGGAAATTTGATATATTCCTGAGATTTTTATGAATAACGCGATTATTGCTTTCTTAAAAAAATGAGTACATTAAATATGAAATAAATTAATATTGATTTGTAAAATGTTTTTAATGTACATAGTAAATTTATTATTTTTGCTAATGGATATAAAAATGAAACCCGGTGTGATCTATACAAAAACAGTCTTCTGTTACTCTATACTTCAAGAATCAATTAATCCCAGTAACACTTTTTGCTATTCCGTCAGCTGTTGGAAATATCATTTTCTTTGGATTTGATTTCTTGAGAAATACCGGTATCATACTGAACATTCCAAAAACATATTGAGAAATAATGTTTGAGAATATTTCCATTTTTGAGGGATATATTTTCCGTCCATATAGAGGAGATCATAAGATAAAGCTGATTTTTATAATGAGTTCATACAACTAGTCTTTTTCTTCTAACTGACTATTAATGACCATAATTATGTAATTGTTTACAAAAAGAATATCGTTAATACTTAAACTAAACTATTTTTTAAACCTTGTATTTGTCTTTAATGTATTCCATTTATTTGAATTCAGGTTGTCAATGCATATGTTTGTTGTTGTGGTTTCTAATGGCACTTACTGTATTCTATCTCGAAGGAGTTTGAATTTACCCCCCCCCCCCATGTAAAAAGGTTCTGTTCAAATGAATGTGATGAGTGAGTAACAAAAGTCGTATTCTTGTTCTTTGTTGACTCTACTACAAAACAAGAGACGCTGATACAAAACGAGACGCTTTAATATGCATCTGCTATTAATTTTGCTAATTATGGGACTCATCGGTGAGCTGTATAAAATATTGTCTTCTATTGATTTCATAAAAGAGCGAAAGTTCAAACGATTAAATGATGAACATGATAACATTTTATGTAAAACAACACCGATTGGAAAGTGTGTATAGATTTACAGTTTTTAGTTTGATAGTATGCAATTAGATTTTCGAAGTTGCTATTGTGTACTGGAATGGTTATGGGTTGGCGAGAGACGTACGTTTCTCACCCAGCGTGTATTGAAGTAGAATGTAATGAAATTGGGTAACGTTGAAAAAGTAGCAGATTCATGATTTTTGACTTCGGCTGATGTTCATAAGCAGCTTTGTCGCAAGCGTAAGCATTTCCATTAAACACTTCTTAGTTTGGTCAATAAGCAAATGTAGATTCGGTTGAATTTAATTTGTTATTTTATGTTAAGCAATCTTCTCTATTCAAAGAGTTTGTAATACACTGTACGAAAGATTCCATTTCTTCAAGTGCACACTGTGTTAGTACATTTTAAAGCATAAAAATACTAACAAACTTGGTATACAAATTACTTTTATTACATATTTTTGAATGGCAACTGTTATATTTAAACAAACCCTCATATGAATTGCTTATTGCTTCAGTAAACCTTTTTATGGATACATTGAATTCAACAATTGACGTAGCTAATTAATGAAGATATAAAAGGTCATACCATCGTCCTGACACAGAGGTATCGCATCTTCCCGGTGATCTGGGTGTCCTGGGGTAACACGCTCGGTTATTTGTCAGAGTTTTATCTATGAGATGTGTGAATGTCCACCTTATAAAAAAGGGCCGTGCAAGCGAGTGGGATGCGTCAGTAGCTAAGATGTATTCTTGGCTCTAGTTGGCGCTACTTAAAAACTACAAACGCATCTTTAGCTTAAACTTACTAACTGCTTCAGCAACCTTGTTTATAGCTAGATGCCATTTGGAATTTTCTGTAGAGATTCGTCATGTCATGAATCAGTCTGAATGAAACTGTTCGCAAAAATAGTCTTAACTGTCTCCAGATGTGTAACATCATCAATTACCTGAAAAAAAACTGATGTTCACGTCTCCTAAAAAATATTCTCTAAATTATCTTAAGAATCAAAAAAAAAAATTTTTTTTTTGATTTTATCATTTTTATTTAAGTAGAGTAATACCCTCAATATTATAAATTATTTGAACTCAATTTGATCAAATGCAGACAGCAATTTTGCTGTGATGGAATTCATATTCATCCATTAAAAGATTTAATTGTGTACTTTTCCAATCGTCAACTCAGAACTTTCATTTCTGTTTTTTTATCTTTATATATGTACTCTTAATATTCATAAAATTAGTAAAATGTGTTTATTTTAATCGTTTTAATTTACAAGTAGAAATAATGTTTTTAAAATGCATTCTATAAATTTTTTAACAGCCTAAAAAGTCAAAATGTTCTGCAAAGGCGGCTAGTATAGAATAATTGGTTTATTTACTCTTTATACATTTAAATTTCATACAATTCCTTCCACGAGCTCACGATTTCTAGAGAACAAATTAGAATACCTTTCAGAATAGGAATATGTTTTATTGGAGATTATAAAATTCATAATGATTTTGAAAATGGCGAATTTGTCTGTGTTATGTTGAAACTCCCGAGGCCAAATCGCTTCCAGTTTAGCCTCGCTCTATTCGATCTCTTTGAACTAATGATCTTTATGAGTAACAATTTATTTTTATTCGTTGAATTTAATTAAAGTGTCTGACTACATTTCACAATCAATACCATTTCTTTAAATCAGACCGCTTAACTATTACTATAGAAGAGAGTACAGGTTGTTTATATCTCTATAGTGTGTATACTCTATTTTCACTTTCAGAGAAAGCATAAACTTACACATCGTTCTTATGAATCTTCCGAATAAATTTCAAATCTTGATCGTTTTTTTTTACAAAACTTACATTTAGGCTTAAGATTTACACTTTATTTCATAATATTGTAGAATTTGGAAAAAAAATATTTCATAATATATTATTTCACAATATTGTCTTTCTGAATACTTTTTATGTTGATTAATATTAGATTTCATATTTTACGTTTCTACTAAATTAGCTCCCGAAAGTATTAAAATTCTTCTAATTAATTAATTGAATTTATGGAAGAAATTATAATGAAATTTTTAATTATCACTTAAACTGAATTCGCAATACTTCACTCACATCTATATTAGAATCCTTAATTTTCTACTAAAAATTTCATGCCCTTTGAATATTGTTACATATTGTACAATATTATTTATTTGGTATTTACAATGTTTTTCATAATTTCTATAATTTTGAGCTATATTATAGTGCTTCTGAGGATAGTTAGGAAATTTATTAATCTACTTATCAAGGGACAAGTTCACAGTAGTTTTTCGAAATGAACAATAAAGTTTTTATTTACTTTCTTCATTTGTGTTCATTTTCTTTCATATTTTTTTAAAAAAAAATACCGGCCACTTTCAATCTTATTACCCTTAGATAAAAAAAAGAATCAAAACTATTTTGTTCTTTCTTGGGAATATAATTCTAGAACTTTAAATTGTTAAAAGAACTAAAATTACATGCTGATAATGAAGGTTCCAATTTAATGTAAATTTTCCATCTGCAACAGTTATCCTTGCAATAAAATTGGAAAAGCAGATAATGATATTTTATTACATCGATTAATCTTCCATTTTTTGAAATTTTAAGTGTATATTCACCTATTCAGAATAAACAGTTGCAAATACATTAAATTTACTAGACAATATATACTGAATTAAAAAGTGCCATTTAAAACATCATTGTTGAATTATTGTTTAGAAATTTATTTTAAAACAGAAACCATCGAATGGCGAGATACTGAAATTAGTTTTTTGGAATTAATTAGGAATTACTTCTTTAAATAGAACGATAAGAATATTTAAAATTCTAAAGTACTCATAAATTACTCACACTCTTGAACTCATAAATTAAAAATATCCAACATTGTCCCATTATTGGTAGAAGGAAATGTTTTGATGCTTTAAACTACATTTAACTATTATTAATATTTATTCATGAAAATTATATGAAAAATAAAGTAACAACTTCTAAATTTAACAAATTTTAATAGGTTTTGTCATATAATGTCTTCATTATCTGATCTAAATTCGTCCTTTCTACTTTGAATTGAATTGGAATAATTTTTGCTCTAAATTGATTATTTTTCCAGAAAATTTCAATTCCTTAATACATGAAAATTTTTTGTTTATCTTTTGCATAAATGGAAGATAGACTGAATTGTACATTTCTTCTAACTAAAATATATCATCAAATTACAAATTCGTTTTACAGCTGTTATCAAAAAAAATCTCAAAAAAGTAAAGAAATGGAAACAAGTGACTTTTAAGCAGTTGTTGAGAACTGAAAAGTTATCCTATTTCGTTTTGGCAATACCAAAAGATTCGTCTGAGAGTACTTTTATTTAGAGAAAAGCAGCGTTCTCTTCCACGAGTCGAGAACTGTCTAATAGAGCCCTCATAACTCGAGAATGCTGCATAATAGAGCTTATTAAAAGTCAAGAGCCTTTTATCACCTGCAGCAGTTTGTGTTATAAAAAGCCTGGGACAATCTGCTTTATGTTTTTAAATTTTTCCCAATTACACGTGAAGATTGGACAAGAGTGCTCTTTAGTGTAAGAATAATGAATAATAAGCTTTATTTACGTTCATCGATGAATTGATCATACCTAGAGAAAAGCTTCAGATATGACAGTTTTTGACTTTTTTGTACTTCTAAAATTGTTAAGAATAATTTTTTTCATTATATGAGGATTACATATCATTTTAAGAATTTAGTATTCCAACATTGTTACTTCCTTGTGTATTCTTTTCTTTTATATGTATGCAAAAAAGTAATCGACAAAAAATTCGAATTCGAGCGTATTATGAAGCTTTTCCTCAGTCAGAACGATGCACATTTTTATAATCATTTCCATCTATCTAATAATATCAATGTAAGAAATCTGTGAATCTAGAAAATGAAATTCGATCCGTGCTCTTCGGAGCAAATTAGTATGCCTCAATCAAATTAGGAGGGAAATCTATTCACAGGAAATATATCTCAATAAAATCAGGAGAAGAATCTATTCACAGGAAATACAACTCAAATTAGGAAAGAAATATATTGATAGAAAATATAACTCAATCAAATTAGGAGATAAATATATTCAAAGGAAATATATCTCCATCAAATTAGTTGGAAAATCTGTTCACAGTAAATATAACTGAATCAAATTAGGAGATAAATATATTCATGGGAAATATAACTCAATCAAATTAGGGGAAAAATCTACTCTCAGGAAATATAACTCAATAAAATTAGAGGAGAAATTATTCACAGAAAATATAACTAAATCAAATCAAGAGGAGAATCTATTCAGAGGAAATACAACTAAATCAAATTAGGAGAGAAATATATTCATAGGGAATATATCTCACTCAAATTAGTTGGAAAATCTATTCACAGGAAATATAACTCAATCAAATTAGGGGGATAAATTCACAGGAAATATAACTCAATAAAATTAGGAGGGATATCAGAATAAATATGTTTGACTGGTGGTTTGAGTACAAGTTACTTACATAAATTACAAAATTTATGAAAGTAAAGCTATAAAATTAGAATTATCATTTAAGTTGCAGATCCATAACAAAATTTAAATCAAATCCGTCAATGGTTTTACAGTTCAGATTGGCAATTTTTATTTTTGTTTGCATATGAACACAGTAAGTTTTAAATCAGTGACTTAGAAAATTAAAATTAGTAATCTATTTCGACCTCTAAAGTTACGAATGTTATCATAATTTGAATAAAAATCCTGAAAGTTCCAATTGCCTTTTGATTTGTACTTTCAAGTGCATATAAAAGAGTTAAATTGAAATTTAATAGTTTAAAAATATGAAATTTGTCCCTATTACTAAAATTGTTATTTTATTTTATAATTTACTTTTAATCAATCGCATAAAAGTGATCAAAACGCTTATTCGGAATATTTGAATATTCTATGCAGCACAATATTTTTAAGTGTAAAATAAAAATCTAATCACATATGACGTTTAGGGAGTTTCTTCATTTAATTTTATGCCAAAAGGGAATGATAAATAGAGGGTAGGTGATACTATTTCAAGGATGATTTTACCCTCTGGTTTGAATACGTTATATTCATATATAATTAACGAAAAATAATCTATGAATGCTTTCTAGAATCATTATTTTTATGACGATAAATAATTATAAAACTTTATAGCTCTTTATAATGGTTCAGCAATTGTCTCACTGATTATTATGGCCGTATTGAATCTAACTGCTATTTTCAAAATTACAATTTTTTAAAAATATTTATATTTTAATTAAGTTGCATTTTTTCAAACGGAATTCGAGAATAAAAAATGAAATACATTTGAAATAACTTCGAGTTTATTCTGAAAATATTTCTATTATTGCTATACTGAAATAAATACAATCTAAAAAACATTTGTTCTTTTTTACCTTTCGATAAATGAACGGAATGTAATGCGTTTTTTTGTCGGAATTCAAAAATGCATGCAAAACGTTTTACTACCAGATTGACAAAGCAATAATTTTCGTTAACTAATCGAGAATTTATAATTGAAAAACATTAAAAGTAATTAATTTATAAATTGATACTTAGCTGATATAGGACTCAAAGCTCTTTAGATCTTGTCAGTTAATGTTTTTTTGTTTCAATAAAAATAGAAACTTACTACAGTGAAAATTGCAGATCGCTTCTCTTTGATTGCTATCACTATATGTGTTAGAATTCTTCCGATAAAAGTCTTCATATTTTTTTGCATATCTTCATTCGTTAAATTATTTCTCCATGATTTTAATATCTTTTTTTTATTCTCCGTGCAAAAATTCTCATAATCGGGTATCAATCAGAGAGATGATATATGATTTATTTTCGAATTAAATAAGAAACTATTAGATGTATTAACATAACATTGGGAATTTAAAACTGCCACGAAAGCAGCATTAAAAACGGGAAATGTAATATTATTAAATCGATGCTTATTTTGATAAAATAATCAAATGCATTTAAGACAAAATATATTACATCATTTGAATCCATATGTTCCTTTGCACTTTTTTTCATCTTTCCATTACTCCTTTTCAAAATGTTACCAGTTTCATCACATTAATTTATCTTTACTTTAGTTGGATAGAAGAGAAGAAATTAGTTTAGGATGTGATATGTTAAACTGTCCTATGAAAAAATGTAACTTATCGATTATGGCAAAATATTACGAACATAATAATGGTCTCGATTAATTAATAGTTAAGTTTTGTATTTTAAAATATTCTACTTCTCTTTTATATGTATAATAATTGTACTTAATACTAATAAACTAATTCCTTTTTTATTATGTGTTTCATAGAATTTTACTCATAATTATTTTTACCTGCAAGTCACAGATTAAATTTTGTATATTTTAATATAGTTTTTCATTTAATATTTTCTTGGCTTCCTTTGAGAAGAAGAAGGGGGAAATAATTGAGATTTAATTATTAAAATTTTTCAAAAAGAATAAATAAGTGTACATTGAATATTGCTAATAAAGGAAATTTAAAGAAATTGCTTGTTTCTTTTTACAAGATTTTTATAAATAAAATGAAAAAATAAAGTATATTGTTTATATACAAATGTAAGCATTTAACAATATTCAGTGATACTTTAATTAGATTTAAAATAGTTACGAAGCAATTTTTTTTATATATAAATAGTTTCACCATGTTTTTTAGACTTATTGTATTACAACAAAAGATTATTTTCTGAACATGTTTTTAAGTATCACTACTTTTTCCTGATTTTGTTTTAATATCTTTCTATGTCAAATAAAATCTATTTGAATAATGCTGTCCAGTAAGTAAGAATTAACATACTTCAACATCAAAAGATATTTAATTTTTGTATAATAGTTTTAAATAAAAGAAAACATTTTAATAAACATTTCCAATTAGAAATTAACAACAGCATTTTACTTTAAGTTTGGCGTTATTTCTCTCGCGTCTTTCCTGTTGCAATTGATCTGATTAGTATGATAGAAGGGTGCCAACAATTACCAGGGGGAAAATTATGCATGGAATGGGCTATCAAAATGGTAACGTTTGCAAACGTCCACAGCTGTTGAATTTCCAGATTAATGACATTATCAAATTGATTTCCATGTAACAATACTCTCCTCCGCCTCAAATAATTAGCAGGCGACTGCAAGAGATAAATTCTTTTCAAGGACTCCAGTCAAAGTTTAAGTCACAATATTTCTTGGAACTACAAACTGGTAATTACGAATGTTATAAATGGTTCTTTGTTGCTGAAGAAATAAATGTATCTCTTGGAAAATGTGCTCTGATATGGTGGGAACTTTTATAATGTGAATACTTGTATTAAACCACCGTTAACCGTAATTACTGTTACTATTACGGTAGAGTTTGTAGTATTCGACTTTAATGGTAAATAGCATAGATTGGCGTCCGTATTCACCAGATCTCATTTTCTGCGATTAGTTTCTATGAGATGCGAAGAAGGGTGCTGAATATGTTAAAAATTCTTTCATATGTATATCTTAACAATACTTTCAATTCAAAGTATGCTATTTCTAACTTATTGGCAACGACTCAGAATAGAAAAAGCTATTTTCCCAATCCAAAGTTGATTTCCAAAGTCAGTACAGAGAATTGTTGCTAATTTTATTCTATTTTTTACAATATGTGATGTAATTGCAACGAGAGTTTGTATAATCCTCTATGTATTGTGTATTACTGTAATATTCTCTTTAGTGCCATCTCTCGAGGCAATGTACAACTAAAATTATAAAATTACTATGCCAGATAATTTTTTTTAAAAAATTAAACTAACTTCCCGATTCTATCTGTCACTATTTACGAGTTATTTATTTCACGGTTTAAGGATCCTTCATGTAATATCTAGTATAATAATACGATATTTAAATGCATGGTGGCATTCTGCCTTATGGGTAGGACGTCTTCTCCATGAACTGGGCGTCCTGGGTTTGAGTCCTGGTTCAGGAATTTTCTTCTTCCCACAGTTTTCTATCTGTGAGGTATGTAAGTGACCCCACCCCTTGTAAAAAGTTGCTATGAAAACGAATGTGTGAGTGTCATCCTCATATGACACTCTCTCCTTATCATATAAATGCATGTGTATTGAAGCTAAAAAGCAATAAGTAAAAAAAATTACTAGATTTTTTAAAGCTTAGATATTTTTTCTATAGATAGTAATCGTATCCTAAAAATTACACTAACCCCACATTAAATAAAAGAATTAAGAATATTTCAATAAATCTCTGTGGATCGATCATGATAGTCCCTTATGACTAATCTTATTGAATAGTATTTCAAAATTACCATAAAATTTATTTAAAAAGTATTCATAAAAGGCGAAAAGAAAAAAAATAAGCCGCGAAGTGAACTTAAGAAATATTCTTTCATTGTTATTTATTTGAGAATATTTCAGGAAATATTTGAATGAGGATAGCATTGTAAAATTTCTGTAGTTAAAATGATTTTGATTGTTTTAAATTTAATGCGTTTTTAGGAGATTTAAAATTTTCCTCTCGAAATGATGATTTTTTATAAGGGTCTTTTCAGAATATATCGTTCGAATCTTTTCTGTCGTGACTTGTTGTTGTATTTTAGCATTATTTTTCTTTCAAAATTTAGTGTAATAATGTATATATATATTTTCTAATTGTTTTTAATTTATATTTTCTTATATTTTTCTAGAATTTATTTCCATACTTCAAAAGTGAATTTTTCATTAAATATTAAAATGGAAAAACGTATAGCGAAAAATTACGGTTAATGAATCATAGATCATGACTTATTTATAAATATTTCAAAGCTTTACAGAAGTTTATAATGTCATATATAAAAATGAATTTTTGTTTGCTCGTATCTTATGCGCTGGCATGCCGCTCATACGATTCCAATTAAACTTTGCTAACTTATTGCTTACACTTGCACGATGGTCATATTTTTAAAATTGATAACTGATAAAAGACAAATAGTAACTGGTACACATCATTCGAAGTTAATCGCATGTACATCAAACAAAACATAATTATGACGATTGTTGCTAATCAATGTCAGTGAAATTAAATCGAATATATTTAGTACAAAATCTACGGATTTTCTTCTCATTAAAGAATATCCATCTACGCAGGATGTTGTTATTCAGCATGTATACTATTTTGTCTGCAGCAAATAGCATATATTATTCAAAGTTTATCTCACGCATACAAGATAGAATATTATTATAGGTACCAATCAAATTAAATTAAAGATAAAGGATATTCTTATTTCTTTATTGAATCTACAGGTTATATTTCGATTATATAGCTTATATCGTGTTGATTACTTCGACAAAATATATGTAATGTTCGTCACTTAATGTATCTACAATCAAAGCACTTGCAAATAAGCCGATTCGGGCTTCTTAAATTAACGAGGCATGACAAGCAAGTAACAAAGCAGATCGTTTACGAACTGGAAATTCACGTGCTTCAGAATCTCAAGATCAACATGCTGTTAGAATCAAAAGGCAACGCTTATATGTTACTTGTTCACGCGCATCAGAATCAAAAGACTAATATGTGGCAAGAAGCGAGGCAGCTATTCTAAACGGAAAGTAGTTACGAAAAGTAGTAGGAACGATGTGCTCATTCCACACATTCCCATTATTCCCATTCACATGTTTTTTTAAAATTATTTCAAAAGACTGCAGTTCTCGATCTGACTTGCCTTTTATATAACCATCAACAAGGTTCAATGTCATTCACCTCAAGTATGTGGAATGAAACTAAACAAAAACAATCCATGTTTTTCAAATAAATGCTTATGAGTCGGACAGGCAAGAAATTTATTTGTCTGCTTCAGACGGAAAAGCAAAAAATATTGTCTTCCATTAAGTGCTTGAATAATAAAGTAAAAAAATAAGTATGAATATCATTTGCACTTCTCTCTTAGGTCTCTTTAAATTTGAATGAATATATTCATTGCTGATAAGAAAATAAATATCATTTTTTTTCTATTATTCGTAATTGAACAGGTAGCTATTTTAAATTCCAAACGATATTTCGAGAGCCATTTCTTCTGCAATAGCAAAACTCCTAGTACCAGCTAGTAGGGAATAAAAATTAATAACAACAAACATAATTCTTTAAACGGCTATCAGTTGTAATCTCAGCCATTTCATTTCTCCCACTTTTGAAAATTTTCCAATTATTTTCTTAAATATAATATTTTAAAAGGTTTGATGGTCCATTTTTTATTAAAGAGTATTTTTAACATATATCTCTTAAAAGTTGATTATAGTAAGATGATAATGCATAAATAAATAAAAATGAATAAAAAGTTGAAATCCTTACATGAAAAGCTTTTAACATATAATTATAGATCTATAACAAATTCTTTCGATTCATTACTTTATTTGATATTTTCTACATAAAATTTGTTCTTTTACGTAAGAAGAATATAAGTTGAGGTAGGCACTAGTAATTGATATCTAAGAAATTTTGATTAATTGCAAATAAATCTTAGAATTTCCTTTTGTGCAAAATTGTTGTTAAGCTTATTGATTTGCTGGTACTGCTGTTTTCTAACCCACTATGTAATCTGTCCGGCAAGAACATACTTTTTCTGCCACAGCTCGAAAGAGCTACTTTTACTTCTTCCATTAGTCTTTTTTTGTTTTGTTATTTTTGTATAAAGTGAATTTACTCTTGTTCTTGTTAAAATGCCGTTGCGTTTCTTGAAGTGGAGAAATCATTCCAAACCCCCAATTACTTTCACTCATTTGAGAAATATTAACTGTATTTAAATTGCATACATTTTTGTCTACCTGATTTAAGACTTAATATCTTTTAAGAATGGATTTGAGATCTTATTGAAAACAAACAGTACATTTTATTAAACTTTGTATTTAAATGTTTGTGTTTCATTGATTTTTTTCATTTTTAACTGCATTTTTAGATGAATTATACTAATCATTTGTTCATTTAACTTAATCAAAAACTTTTGTCTCATAAATATCCTCAAAATATAAATAAAAAATGAAAAATATTGCAAAATTCTTGATAGAAATATAAAAATTCCAAAGCGAGCAATACTGAAATAATACAAGCATTACTATTTTATAGTGGTATTTTCCAGATACTTTATTAGCTGATAGTACAGCATGGATTCTATTTATATGATTTAGACCAGTAGTAGCGCTTATAAAACTTTGAATCAATTCAAACAACTTCTCTAATAAAAATGTTGTAACCAGAGAACATTTTAATTGAAATTTTTTTAATAATTTGTGAATTAACTAACTTGAAATTACTTTAGAATTAAGGATAAATAAAGAGAATTAAAGATACTTTAGAATTAAGGATAATTATAGATCTATAACAAAATTTTAACTAACTTGAAATTACTTTAGAACTAACTTGAAATTACTTAACTATTACTTTAAATTACTTAACTAACTTGAAATGACTTTAGAATTAAGGATAAATAAAGAGAATTAAGGATGCTTTAGAATTAAGGATAATTATAGATCTATAACAAATTCTTTCGATTCTATTTCGATTATAGATCTATAACAAATTCTTTCAATGTCAATTCTAATTCACAAAAAGAAAACGATTTGGAAGAAGAGAAATAAAATTTCATATTACAAATTTTTTAGTAGATAAATAAATGAAATAAACTCAAGTGACTGTTATTATAAAATTTTCCTTCAAATTTTTACTCATTGCTTGCGTAAGATTTTTTTTGTGTTGAGCATTGCTATATTTTATGTTTGATCTAGAATTATAACATGCACAGGACCTTCTCTTTTAATATGTACAATATTCTTTTGTCTATTTTGTAAAACAGGGTTGTTTTACATTAACAATTATTTTATATATATTTTAAATATTTTTTTTGTATGAAAAAAATATTTTTGAGCTGATTGTTCTAAAATTTACTCCAATATTGTTGATTCAATCTGAGATGTCTAATTTACAGAAAAAAAATCATTTAACAAGATAAACAATATATGGAGCATTTGAGAAGGGTTTATTCACTTAACTTCAAATCAATTAAATCTAAAAGAGTGATAATTCTTTGTTTAGTTTTTAAGCGAAGTAAAATATTTCTTTTAAAAAATATGTCTAATATAAAATTTAAAATGTAAATTATGACGCAATATGTATGAATAAGGGCTAAGAACGATTTTAGAAATTAAATTTTACAAAACTGTATATTAATTATAAATGTCTTTTAATTATAAACTAATTTTTCTTACAAAGTCGGAAGAGGGTTATAGTGGAAATTGTGTATTATATTGTCATCATTGCTTTTGATATGGAATTTCTATACTTTAAGAACTGTAATCACTGAAAAACGAGATTAATGAATGGATATTAATAAATTGGTTAGTTATTACAACCTATAGTTAGAAACTGCAATTAGTTAGTTACGTCTGCCAGTCTTTAGTAGGAATATTTTCAATTACATGTTGCTGTTGTTTTATCATATACCAGCTTCTAAAAACTTTAGACCCCAAATTTATTTGATCTTTAATATCACATCAAAATATATCCTTATTGAATAAAATATGACTACTTTATACAATATTTGTAATATAGTATCTAGAGCGAATTCATTGATATAAGAAAAAAGTAAAAATGAAAAAAAGAAACATATTATATTGGCATTAAAAAAGATACTAAAATATATTATCTTCATAAGATTTGAAAACTTCAACTGTACAATTCCCATCTCCTTTTTTTACACGTAGCCTCAATCTCTATTCTATTCCTAAATAATAATATATTCATACAATATTTATCATTCGCAAGAATACCCACACACAATCCTTCACATTTCTAACACAAAACTGTCATTGTAACCTGAAACGCAAACCGTCCATTCCTCGATAAACAATTCGTCTCAGAGTAGCAACAAAATCCGATGACGCTTTCGTAACAAAACATCTATCTTCGCAGTAAATACAAGAAATCGTGTAAGCATTTTTAACCTCATGCTTGTCAATCGATGCGGGGATTTTTAAATGTCCATTCATCTCCATCAGGCGACCCGATACTCACTGCACTTCTCCCCTTTTTACGCCCTTTTATCTTCTTGGTAGTATCGAGAAAATGATTACCCCAGTGTAATAGAATGCGGATGTTTTGGTAGAGAGGTAATTTCAACCCGGGCAACTGCGAGTCATCTGGAATCTTTGACTGGAAAAAAGTGATTTCCAGGGTAATAAATGGAATTGTTTACGACGGCGATGCCTTTTTCTTATCCTTGATTACTTCGTAGCGGCATTACAAGCCGGATCAGAGAGGCTTTCCCTATTCCTTTGGTGTTAATACCTCCCTTCGATAATATCGCATCTGCTCAAATAACTAATAATAATTGAATAGTGCTGATCAATTTAAAGTAGAAAATGGAATGATTTTTTAAAAAAATAAGAAATGTTTTATAATGGCGTTTTTAATAATATTCTTTTTAATTATTTATTTTTATTAAAATTTAATACCGTTGTTATTATGATTTCCCTTTTAATTACTTTATTTTTAAAGTATTTAGTATATATTTATTGTGTTATAGTACTTATTTAGTAAGGTATTGTTACTTTTTTAGCGTAGCGGGTTCGGATTGAATGGACTTTACTTGAGGACAGCACAAGCAAATTTATTTATAGTTATTTACAGGATAATTGATAAAATAAAAATTTCAGATAAATACTATCCAGCAGTCAACAATCACTTACTGCGTAAATGCAAGTCTTACGCACAATAAAAACAGACTGCAAAATGGCTATCGTATAGCACAGCAACAGTAAATTCCAGAGAGATCAATAATACAACGTTGACAGCAAACGTAAGCACAGCTCACTAATCCTCTAGTCCAGCGAGACGCTTCTCTTCCAGATAAAAAAACTCTAAACTAACTATCTCACTTCGGCTACTCGTCCCTTATATAGCCGAAGAAGCGCGTGCCCCGAAACTCGCGTAAATTCTCAAAACATTACGCGCAATCCAGCGGCTACTAGACTATTCCTTTCGCCAAACCAATCAAGCTGGCCCAAGGCTCCTCGCCAAATGTCGCTATCTTTGGCGAGTTTTCGTGCCGTTTGCCCGCTTGTAACAATATTCTTTATTTATTATAATTACACATTGTTAGAAGCCTGTAATGTTGCTTCCTACAATGGTTAATTCAATCATTGAAAAGACTGTTTTACAATAATCTTTGTTGGGTGCTGATAGGGTGTTGTGCCAGCGATCTCAGAGTTAGGTGACCAGTTGCCGACTTTAGAGACAAAGAAGATATTGTTGGAAAATTTGAGAATTTTAGTGATTCAGTCAATAGGAATTGAGACTGAATAGGAATCGCCTGGTTATTTCAGAATCCTATTTCCCTGACTCCCGGGAATTATAAAAGGCCATCGATCTCAAGCTGCATATAATCGTAGCCAGTCGTAGTCAATTATCGAGTCGTCCAAAGGATAACGAATAAACGGCATAATAGTCCAGCGAAGAACAAGCATTGTGTAAAGCGTAAACGATAGCTTCACTTACCTGTGTGCCGAGACCTGGAGATTATTGTGGATTCAATATCGGGGTTTAGCCAGTCCTGTAATAATGTGACGGATGTTTGATACAACGAAAGCGGGGAGATAGTGGAGATTTGTAGACTTTTTGAGAGATTGTAGAGAAAAACTATGTAGATTAATTATTTCTGCTGAATTCAATAGCTCCGCTTTGTGTGCTATGGCTGTTATTACTTCTGATTACTTCTTGTGGGTTGTACTGTTTTTTGTAGTGTGTTGGTGTGTGTTTCCTGAGTTTATCTAGGCTATGTATCTGTCGCCTTCATGTTAAAAAACACCGATGTCTGCCACTAAAGGACTGTTTATTTCTTCGAACTACAAATCGGTAAAAGATCTCCGATGGAAGTATTTTCCTAACAATATTGGCAATCCATTTGTATAGTTTTAATATAACGGATTTAATCATTCATATTAAAAGTCCTAAACATGTTCTGCATAAATAGTATTATTTTTATGGGTCTATCTGTTCATATGTATGTAAACTTGGATCCAAAAATATATTTTTTATTTGCAAAATATTAAATTGATACCGCTTAAATGAAAAAAAAAATCGATTAAAATACTAGAAATAAAAATATTATTACGGATAGAATGAAATATCAGTACGACAATGAAAAGAGCATCATTATAAAAATAAATTTTGAATTTTATAGTGATGAGAAATAATTTTTTTGTGGGAATTTGTTCTAAATTTATTACGAATAATTTATATTTTTAATTCCATTTTGTTCTACTCTAAAAGAGTGTAAAATAATTTTAAGAGCTTAATATTAATATTTGAATATGATTTACATTTGTTGAAAGTAAGGAAGGACATGATTCGCATGAACATGGATTTTAATTACTTTTAAATTTGTGATGGCCGTGTAATTAATCTATTTTGTCTTCTTTTTTAATCAGTTTTCTTTTTTCCAGTTTTTTTTCCAAGAAATTAAATTTATAGCGTATTAAGTTTCGATTTATACAAATACTTCATTTTGATGCCCTTAAATTATTTACATTCAGTGCTTCTTTTATTTTCTGGCAAGTTATGTGACATAAAAATGTGACTTTGTGTCAACACTAAGCTTATTAAGTTATCATCTATTTGTATAAATAAATAGATGCATTTCGGAATTTTTTCTAAATTTGTTTTCTTTTATTCAAATATATTTGCATTCTCTTTAGAATTTAAGTGGTTATAGTAAATAGGAATATCTTATGCGACGACCTGATATAGAAGTAAGGTGAGTTCTTCGTGATCTGGACGTTTTGGGTTCAAATCCCGGATCAATTGTGATTGTTCTTCTTCTGCGTACTATCTGTAAGGTGTATGATTATGCCCCCCTTTCTTGTAAAAATGGGTTTGAAAGAGATTGTAAAGCAAGAAGTAGCTAAGTCAAACTCATGGTCCTAATTGGCATTACTGAAAAAAAAAAAACAAGAGACGCTCACTCGGCTTAAATCGCTGACATATCTGTCCAGGCTTTAAAGTGTCATAAGTTACAACAACAGAATAGTTTATAAACCTTTCAGTTCTACGTGCATTTTAATTTGATTTCAATCAGCTTATAACGCCATTAATGAAAATAAAAAAAGAAAAGAAAAATCGAATGTGATACAATTATTATTGCACCGAAATTTTCAAAATAAATATTCAAAAAAGTAAATTTTTTACGTTTAAATAATTACGCGCTTATACTTAATTTAATATTATATAGGAAAGATATATCGATATTGCATTCTCATCTTTTATTCCTTTTTTTTTGCCGAATTTCAACCTAATTTTTATCACCATATAACCCACAAGATTTAGCCAACAAAATATTTTGTGGTCAGTCACGAACTTTGCTTCCACCCCTTTGTCACCTTAATCGAAATGGTTAACCCCAGTTAGAACGAAGTCAGCCAATTTTGCAATATCTGAGATACTCCAGACTCAGCTTCTCTATCAAGCTTACGTCTTCGCAGAATTAATTAGTCAGCTGCCGTCTATCGAGTCTGCCCGGGATATATAAGCCAACTTCCCGGCATCCTATTCGTCCGTCTGCCGATAGAGTAGGGGAGGCACTGACCAGAGGGGTGAGAAAGACATTGTAATCAGTGCTGTTTCTAATGACAGGCTGTAACTGAGATTACAGACGCGGCAGGAACGATCCGCCATTAGATATCGATTGTGCCACTCTGAACTGCTTTAGGTGAGCCGTAATTCTAAAGTAAAACTGCCCTTTTGGAATCCAATTCAGGATTAGATAAAGAAACAATAGCTTTGTTATCATGACTTGTTTTAAATAAATAAGACAAAAATCAAATCTTCAGAACTTTTCTACAGTTATCGTTTATTAGCTTTGTGTTACACAATATTTGTTTATCGTCTCTTACTATATACATAACTGTCAGGACGTTCGTGATCCAGAATGAATGGATTACGACGTCTCCTTTTTTAAATCAACATTTATGCTATGCAATCTTTATTTTCCATCGCTAGTAATGCACGTATGTCTGATCTAATATGACTGGATTACGAATTATCCATAGTTAATTAGCATTTGCGTTGTACAATTTTGTTTCCTAACTTAACAATGCAATTACCTATCATGAATTACATGGTACAATATGGCTGTAGGCATTGTAATAAATTAGGGAAACTATTTGTAAAACTGTACTCATTAGTAAATTATTTGTAATATAGTATTTGCACAGAATTATGGCTTTGGACATAAATAAAAAGTATTATTTTTGTCTCATATTTGCTGTACAATTGCTTAATAATGTTGTTGTTACTTATGGAACTTGCAATGTTACTTATGGAACTGCTGACACAGTAGCAAATTTAAGCCGAAAGGAGCGTCTCTTGTTTTTGAAGTAGCGCCAACTAGGGCCAATAGTACGACTTAACTACACACTCACCACATTTGTTTGCACAGCCCCTT